>DWCF01002337.1:0-24510 GCA_018230265.1 Delias oraia | reverse complement strand
AGACAAAGAAAGAAATGCTCTACTAGAGATTAAAATAATCTTGTTACATTTTTTAGATTGTTCAAGATTCATAAACAAAGCCACATCTGAAAAGAAACTTTCTTGATATAATTTATGTAGCAAAACACTTGCTTGGTCACCTAGTGTTTAAATACTATATTATTGTCCTTATTAACTCTTTGGTGAGGAATAAATAATAAATAATATAAATAGTATTGTTTTATATTTAGCAAACATCTACTACAATAACTACTAGGTCCATATTTTCATATTCACTTATAAAATTCAAACTATAGTTCTATTAAAATCACATAATACACTATACCAAAACATGTAACAACTCTTAACATTGCCCTCTACACTAACAAGGCTTGCATTTATAAAGGCAAAACAAAGAAACAGCAGCTCATTTTATTGAATTTTGGCTGTGAATCAGCAGAATAATGGCTTATTGAGCTTTATATACAAATTAATTAAAATGATTAAGTTGTCAGTACAATTATTACGATTTTTGCTGTGCCTCATTTTTAGAAGCAGAACTATCAGAAACAGAATCACCACTGGCTGCTGCAGATTCTTCCATAGCCGCTGCAAGTTCATCATCATCATCATCCTTGCCATATAACTCAGGGTACTGAGACATACATTCTTGCATAACACTGAACTTTTCATAGCAATCACTACCTTTTGGTTCTGCTTCACTATAATGGAAGCAAGAAAATGCATCACGGAACTGAGTACCACAGGGTCCAGTGGCCATACCACCTAAGCATGGACAGCCCCAATTGATTGATCCATCGGATAAGATGAGGCCTGGGGCAGGCTCAGGTGGAGGTAGTGACACATTACTAGGTGTACTTAACTCACTACGGCTAGCCACAACCACTGTATGTTTGCCATCTTCACCGACACTCCAAGATCGTCTACCAGACACATTTTGGTCCAAAGATGCTGACATGGTGCCTCTGTAAGATAAATGCACAACTTTTACATTTACATATAATTTACATTTATATATAAATTTAAGATTCACTCAGATTTACAACAAGAACAGATCTATAACAAAATTAGATAATTGATTTGGTTTTATTAATATTAGTTTGAGTTTTTAGTTTGGAATAAAGGTCTGCAAATTTATAACTATAATTGTCTAAAGTATTTAATATTTTGACATAGGCAGGCAAATTTAAATGAACTTACATTTGATGTAGATGTTAAATCAAGGCCTGAAGAGATGGTGCTTCACGACAAACGTGTATTCTCCTAGCTGAGAGTGCAATAGCAGCCCTAAAACGCCTAAGGTAATCAGGCTTCAATCGTACTAGCACCTGCGAGCCTTGAACTTTAAGTATGTCCACGTGTACCGTACCCGCCTCCCCGAATAAGTCACTGCACGCTTGCTGTAACAAGCTTTGAACAAGAACAGCTGATAGTTGTTCCTCTGCGACGTCCCTGGAATCAATAAATAGGCTAATTAATTACAGTTATATAATATACAGATATATATTTTAAAAGACATATAACTAATGGTATAACTAATAGTTTTTGTTCAAATTACTGTTTACTTATATAGAAACTCAATAGATAACCTCAAATGTAAAGAATAATATAGACATTTTTATAACACTACTCACAGCTTCTCTACGTCCAACAACAAATAGAAATATCTACAAGTCATGCGTATTTGATTTCAAAGCCACTTTTATTTACTTCAATAACAATATTTGAAAATAAAAATTTCCTTAATCTTGATTGTGGACAAGTGATTACATAGATTTTTATTTTTATTTTTGAATGACAACTGACATTCACAGAGAACAATTTTTTTGGGATTTTATGTCCTGGTATTTAGAACTTATATTTTTTCATAGCTCATTCATAAACCTAATATTACGCATATAAGCACATTCCATTAAATTGCTTTACTTACTTTAGTGTTGTAACAATTGATTTAATGGCGGCAGGCGGGACTCGTACTCATTTTTAACATCACTAAGCTTACTGGCCGTATTATGCAGTATAGAGTACACTCCTTCATATTATGCAGTTCTTTCATTCATTTCGTTGCCAGAGATACATTTGTGGAAAGCACTCATAGAAATAAAATTAATTTGTGTATTTTTATTATGATAACTGCTCCAAAAGTATTGCTAGTGCTGACCACGATCTCCGACTGACCACGCGGACTGACTCAGAGAAAGTGATTGTGGTATCGGTAAATTAATTGTATAAGGTTCAATTTTGTTTATTACTGGAGTGTTGTTTGATACTATTAGTTCGAAGCAGTGTCTTTTTGCAAGTAAGATTCACCTCAAAATCAAAGGCATCACTTTTGTCAACTTCCATGACCCTTATGACAGTTGAACACATAGCACTAGATGTTATCCTTAAAGCCTTAATCTGCAATATGTCTAATTTATTTTCATGAGAACTAATCGTATAAGCTAGCGAGATTCCCATACAAAATAGGTGCAATAATGTCGTCAAGTGTCGTCAATGTGGTAACCAGCCTGTCTAACAAAAAAAGTGAGTGAACTTAATAAAATCACGTTAGGAAAACTTACGTTTAAAGTTAACGAGGTTTTTCTGGATTCCCGCCAGTGTCACTGACAATTGACACCAGTATTACAGGTAACAGAATTACATATTATTGTAATAGGTTTAGTTTATACCTTTTATTTATATAAAAATGATTATATATTATATAATAAGAGATATAAAGTTATTAAATTTAAGAGATCAAAAATATAAATCGAAAAATTTTTATTAAAGCGCCATCTTGTTATTCATTTGTCAGTCATTTTAAATATTTAAGGTAAACAAAGTAAGCACGCTGTTATTTTTAAAAGATAGAGCGAGGTGTAATCAATTAAATGATTAAAAAATATTAAATTTATTTTGAGTTAATAAAAATTTACTTGGAAAAAGTAACTCTCATCATATTTTAATGCATGTGAAAGTTTTAGGACGAAGATATATATATATATTTTTTTAAAAATGGACAAATTTTAAATGATGATTTCCCAATTTTGAGCACCTGGCAAAAGAGAAGTTTTATAGTTTTATTTTTTATTTATTAAATAGTTTGCAGTGTTTCTTTCCTTCTTTTTCTCGTTTGAAAGTCGACACGAGTGAAATTGTAGCTACAATTTAAGAAACTGTTAATGTATGGTATACTATTATTTGTAATCATCACGTAAGATTTTTTGTCGATCCACTTAACAGGGCAATGACAGTGAATATCGTTATAATATCATTTTATAGTTTAGACCAAAATATGACATTTCAGTTTATTAAAATTTCAAACAAACTATAACATCGATAGAATTGTTAGTAAAAGAAATTAAGAATACACAAAATGATTGAAGTAAATAGATATTGAAATTATCACCATTCTAGTTTTTTATTGGTTACGTGCGCTTACCGATACAGTTAAATGTTCATTTAGCGAAATCTGGAACAATTGGTATTTAATATTGGTATATTACTTACCCGTACCTATGAGGTATACCTACATTAGCTTTGTAAAATCGAATGACCCCATTCAACCCTTTATCAATAATGTATTATAGTCGGTAAGGATGGCGTGTCAATTATGCACATATTTGAAAATGGATTTTATTTCTTCTTGTGACCTCTCCTCAGCTTGTGAACATTTGAAGTTATAACAAAGTAGTTTTTAAATTGAGTGACACTACGGCAGTCATTAAAAAATCAGTGTTCATAATTTTTTTGTAATAATACAGTAGGAGCGTTACGTTATTACGTATTAATATTACTTTATAGTTTAAACCCAGTAAAAACATATGAACTCATATAATTTGATTGATTCAGTTTTTGGTGCTTTTTACTAGTGTTGCCTTCTCACAGATTAATGACACAGCGACGTCAAATGATTTTTGCTTTCAAAAGTAGAATGAATTAGCAATACCAAGCATTACAACTTTTTTTTTAGTTTATTTATTTCTGTAAATATTTATGATTGAGTGTCCATGGACACCTACAGCCCTATTAAGAGAACGAGTGCATTACCGGCCTTTAAGTGACAGAAACACTCTTTTTAATATTCAAGTATTGCAAGTCAAAATATCAATGTAAATAAGAAATTATGAAATTGCATGTTATTATTAACAGACTAATAATTGGAGCCATATCGAATTTTGTGCATTCTCTTCTCGCCAGCTTTCAAGAGCCTCTTGTATAAGCCAAATGCTCAGCCTCATAAGCACCGAGCTGTAATTGCTCGCGGTTACATCCAGCTTCGTGAGTCATCTGCAGCCAAATTGCTTCACTGGCTCCACGCCCGGCATCCGCAATCCGCATACTGCAACAGAATACGTACATATAAGACGCGCATAATTTGCATTTTATTTACGCAATAACGCGAGGATGCTATAACTAAAATTAAAATTAATTATATTAAAGCATATAAATTAAATAATATTATATTATATAATAAAATTAAATTAAAGCCATGCTGAAGCATATGCTGACTAACTAATTACGCCGGCTCGTATGAATTGATATCACGAATTCACAGAATATTAGTGTGAAAATAGTGTGTAGCTGTCAGGACCGTATGATCATACATTGAGTAGTCATTCCAAAAAAAAAAGTGCATTGTAGGCCGTTAAATCGCAAAAAAGGGTAAAAAGCCTGCAACATAAAGCGCAAATTGTGGCGCGGTTCTCGATGGGCGGTGGTGATCTCTTACCATATCCCGCTTGCTCCGTTGCTCGCTATACCATAAAATAAAGTATGTAATTTTAATACGACGTAATAATATATAATAATACGTAATAAATGGTTGCACCGATCTCTTTTCTACAGACCTTCAAAAAAAAAACAAAGGCAGTTTATCAGTAATACAACGTAGGTATATTTTTTGCTTTGTTTCGATATCTTCTTTCTGTAGGTACCTATTGATTTTGGTGAATGAAGTGTCGGACTACCGGCTAAATAGTCGTTTATAAAGGAACGGCTTATAATATTGACATTGGATTAGTTTAGTATATTTTTATAACTTTTTGGACATTTTTGTATCGGTATTTTTCCAAATATATTTATTGTTTTAACCTGCGTTAATTTTAAAATATATAAAACTGACTCCATTTAAACTTTTACGTAACTTGTCAATAAAGCATATCGTTTTGTTTAAGAATCTACTAATCACTATGGCAAAGTTAATCATAATTGTTTCGCCTATTGCATAACTAACAAATTTATATGGCATTTTCAATTTTACTGATTGCATAGGATATAACTTTAACACCAACGCCTTCGCTATTATCTTAAATCAATAATTTATTATTAAACCTAACTATAAATATTGTAAATTCTCAAATAATGTAGCCGTTGAAACCATTTATTTCATGAAAATAATTTATTTTATGTGAAATGAAAGCCAATTTCTATGTGGCCTAATGCTTTAAACAATATAAATAAAATGTATGTTGAAATTAGGTACCTACATCACTGCTTGAATAAAAATTAACATTCGAAATGTTCCAAAAATGACACCTTATTTTTACTTTACAACACTATTAGAAGATCATAAAACTACACAGATATGACCATCGTGGGAGAGCCATGCTGAATCATATACCGATGCGCTAATGGGGCTAGCTCAACCGAAGTAGTACACAGGGTTACAAAATACCAGCATGAAATAGTAGTTGTACTCTTTTTCTGACCCACTGCGAATACCAGAAACCCACTAAATTAACTGGTAAGAAGCTGGCAATACTACTAAAATGCTGTTTCCCATGGGCGACAGTGATCTCTTGCCATTAAGAGTCACGTCTGCATTTCTATTATAATAAAAATACGATATTTCCAGTAATACTGGACATAAGGGATCCTTATATCCTCGAGTTGATTACGGTCAGTATTTTTCTTCTTTAGTAAATTAATAATAATAAAAAATGCCTTGATAAAGTTATAACTACATCTTATCAATGTCATTGCCTGACTATTGTTATAGAATATCATTGCTATAGTAGACTTAAATAATGTTTTTGAGGACTTTTAAGAGCCTCGTTAATTGTTCTAAATTAAACAATGAAGCGAGAGGTATCGGTTTCGAATCCCGGTCCAGATAATTATAATTTATTCGGTCTCTGAAAGGGCTTGACAGTGGCCGGGCGAGTGTCTCAATAGTTTCGCACCCGTGGGAGATCCATGCTGAAGCATATACTGACGCACTATTAGTGGGTTTTATAGCCGCTTAAGCGGCGAAAAAAGCCGGCAACACAATCAATGCGCCGACTATAGCGCGGTTGTTCATTGGCGACCGTGTTCTCTTAGCATATAGGAGAACCACTTGCTTCGTTTTCTGCTATAGAGTAAAAAAATACTTCATTTACAAATAAGGACATACATGCAACATGGCGCTATTCGTTGAAACATGTAACTAATACGGCTTTAATGTTACACATTACAGTGTAACATTATAAAGATAGTTGGTAATAGAATATTGTGTGAAAGTAAAATGGAAACATGGGTTGTAAACTAAGACTGCAAATGGTATCTAGGTACCGCTAGAATTCTATATACTTGGGAACCTTACATGTAGCTGAGGACTGTTTTGTATACCTTAAACGGAAACTACACTGTTTAATTAATTTCTTACGCTCCCCTAATTACTGTTTTACAGGAAAGTAAAAACCCAATTCACGTTTTTTAGTCATTTGTGGCAACGTGAAATGTAATCATTATTGCCATCACATTATGGCCTGTATATTTGTTTAATAGGTGTACACAAAATAACTATGTTTTTCTTAATTGTGGCTAAATTATAAAAAAATGTATGATACGACGATAAATAAACAGAATACTCAGCGTGAAACGGTACTTGTCATGTGTTTCGCAGAGTGAGTGAGAAAATCGGAGGCCTTTAAATGTAACGCATAACCGGCGTAAAAAGCCGGCAACACAACCAATGCGCGGACTGTGGCGCGTTTGTTCATGGGCGGTGGTGTTCTTTTAACATATAGGAGATGCACCTACTCCGTTGTACACTATAGTATTAAAAAAAATAAGTAATAATGAGTTCGATATATATTTTGTATGTGAGTAAACCCACGCGGAGACACTGCTTAGATGCGTGGGAGAAGGGCCCCGCTTGGAGAACATTGTCAGACTTCGTGCTGCGGAATAAGTTATGTTGAGCAGATAGTACACGACATCGCAAAGGGTAAGCTATAAGCTACATTTTCAAAATATAACAATTGTTACTAACAATACTTGAAACTTAATATACCATAAATAGAACCGTCATTAAAATCGTTGCTTAATAGATTATATAGTAAATGACCCGCAGCGACCTCGCTTTCCTTCGGTGGAAGTATTGGCCCTGGATTTCTTATAGACATGGATGACAGACCGGCAAAAAGTTGACAATCGGTGCCGTGAATTGTGATAGACAGACGGGCTCATTGAGAGCTATTGAATGTAACAAAAAGCGGGGAAGTAAAGTCAGACCCGTTCATGCATGACTAAAAGATTATACCGACAGCACAGTTAATTTTCATTTAGATTCACTCTCTTTAACATTTCCTATGTAACTTTTTTGTTTTGGAACCGGCGATGAATTCGTTTTGAATTGCTCGATGCAGCGTGAACTATAAAATCGATAGAGTGTTATTCAACAATCAGAACTCGCGCAAAGCTCACTCGTATTTCTTTTTATCGGCCGTTTTTTAGAATACTAAATTAAGGTATATGAAAATAGAGTATTTGGTGTAATAGCTTTGTAGTTGTTACTTAGAAAATCTTAAGTATGTTTATCGTTGATGCACCTATATACACTTTACATTATCTTAAATCTAGGTTTTTAACATTAAATAGTAACAGTTCGAAGTGGTAAAAACCGTAAGGTTTTTAAAAGGTGTAAACCTTTTCACCAAAATCAATTCACGGACAAAGAAATAGGAACGACTCAGAGCCAAATAAAAAATGTTTTTTACGAATTGATTTATTCAGTTTTTTTCTTGAAAACGGAGGCAAACGAGCAGGACGCTCACCAAAGATATGCGATTGTCCGCCTATGGACGCCCGTGGGTGCGTTGCCAGCCTTTTAGGGATATTAACGCTCTTTTGAATGCCAAAATTGAACACCAAATCGTATTGGTTCAGTTATAATTATTTTAAAGATCGGTTAAAAATTAACAAAAAGCTCGCTTGGTTTTTTTTTTTATAGTATAGTGGATATCGAAGTAGATGACCTCCCATGGACAACCGCACCACTATCCGCGCATTGGTTGTGTTGTCGGCTTTTTACGCCACTTAGCGGCATTTTAAACGGCCTCCGATACAGCGAAACACAGTGGAGGCACCGCTTCAAGTACAACTAAGTATTATTTCACGCTGAGTATTCTGTGAGTATGACTTCGGTCCAATTAGTTAGCCCGCATATGCAGCATGGCTCTCTTACGGGTAAAAAAACGAGTTTCAGATTTCTAATTAAATTTGAAAATGATTATCAATAGTCGTTAAATCGAATAAAATTAAATACCTTGTTATTTTCTCCAGCGTTTTAATGAATATAACGTGATTGTAATAACTGTATGATAATGATGTCGTGATGGTTATTCGTGTCTGGTGTTTATAGCGCACAACATGCCGCTGAGCTATTGTAGAATAAATAAACAACGATGCTAGCACATATTATCATGTGTATAACATTAATCCATTACGAGTTCGTTGAATGATAAAATTACAAAAAGAGAAGAATATAATCCTGACAGAATATCTAGCAAAAAAGATGTTATCGCAAAGTGCAAATTGAATAGCGGACCTACCAGTAACGAAATGTGTTTTTACAATGCACCATCAGTTGGTGCTTTCCTTATGCTTAAAATACCTTCTTATTATACTATATATGCCTATTTATTATATATCAGCATTATACTATTATTTATTCTAGAGCCGACAACGGAGCAGGTGGGTCTCCTATATGGTAAGAGAACACCGCCGCCCATGGACATCTGCGAGCCACACTCATGGTTGTGTTGCCGGCTTTTTACGCCGCTTAAGCGGCATTATTAACGGCCGATATCCACACTCACTCTGCGAAACACAGTACAATTACCGTTTCACGCTGAATATTCTATGAGCCTGTGGTTTTACTTCGGACGAGCCGGCCCAATGAGTGCGTCAGCATGGCTCTCCCACGGGTGAAATATATACCTATGTATATGCTTTTCAGTTATTTAATTAACTCTGTTTTATTTTGCTTTTATTTCCTATTAATGGTGTCCCGTGGCTTCTGCCGCCTTAATATCATAATAGTTCGATATTAATCTCGAGTTTTTAAGATTATTGCTACTAAACAAAATTTTCTTAGCTTATAATATTGGTTTAAATAGTTTTAGCAATCCTGTTTAGTTTACTAATTACGATATAGAACTAACAGTAGGTACGTATCAACATATATGTCTTAATTATACACGTATTGTCTACCACGTGTTTACTTTAAATGGGCAGGCCAAATGATACCTAATGTGATTTGTAGAGGGTCTATTTTCACATATAAGGATTACTTCATCAAGGGGGTATTGTTAGTTGCTCTATAAACATTCAATGAATAGATGTTAAGTCAAATGTCTCCAAGCGGGTTGTCATGGAGACTTGTATTTGAACTAACTTGGTCTAATATCTTATACTTATAGCGTAATGTTTCCCTCTATTATATAATAATAGGTAATAACGCATTCAACCCTCTGTGTGCAGGCGTATTTACACACTAGAATTAAATTAATTTGTACTATACATTCAACCTAGCAAAATAATAACATATAATTAATATTTAAAATGTCATGAAAGTTCAGTTAGTTTGCTTTCAATGTCGTTTAAATTAAATATTCTATAGAATTAAGCAAATTTTCTTAATATGAGGGCAACTAAACAATATGCGCTTTGTCAAAGAAGCTTTATGCCCTCCCGCCGCGGTTGCACGTTCGCGTTGGGACCACCTGCGGTGCGCTACCGCGGTACCAACATTCAGTAATTTAAAATTTTGTTCTATGGCACCTATAATCCATAGCCCTTATAGACTATTCATCTATATTTTATATTCTATAACAGTATTCTGCAAACTTTTTGTGTGCAAGGTAAATCTAGGAAAAGGTCAATTTTTAAAGGTACACCACATGTTGGCGATGAGTAAACAAAAATATGAAAAAACATAATGCTATCGAATGTACCTCAATCGTCTACGATTGTTTAATGGCTGTGCTTTTGTCGTCATAACGTTTTCATTATGACATACGTGCATACAAACTTACGTCATAACTCATAGATTCTAGAAAACAACTTGCATTAGTATGAAACTAATAAAATATACAAAAACTTGAACGTTGTTAGGACTTCAGAACAGTATTGACATGACGTATAGCGTGGAAGGGGAGGAGATGGCTTATTTATATCAATATACAAAAGGAGTTTTATTGAATAAAACTGGAGAAGAGATTATATCTTAGGACAACTCGTTTTATTATGTCTGAACTCTATTTTTATAATAGTATTGATATACAGTTGATTGAATTAAGTTTCTTTAGCATTAAATGAACTATAATATTTGATAGATTATTGTCGCTTGGGAATTAATCACATAGAAGGTGAAAGCTATGGAAGATCACCCGACTCTCTCCTTTGGCCTTCCGACCTCTCTCATACTCTGTGGGATTCATGACTCCTGTCTATTGTGTGAATCGTTTAAAGTGTATATAGCATAGTCGCACACAGAATATAAAATACAATCCATAACTTTTGTATTTATACAGTTACCTCCTGAATTTTACCTACCGTAAGGACAAAGTTACTTCTAAAAGCCTTCGGAATTTGTTGAAGCCTACTGAATCCTATAATACTTTACATACTATTGACACCGCAACTTGTACGAAGATCTCTCGTATGTATGTTAATGGCATAGCAGTCGTGTTGTGCCAGTTCGCTTGCCCACAAACAGCTCTAACCAAACTGTTTATCGATCCGCTAAAACTTCGTATTCATGGCTGCCTCTACATCCTTCTCAAAATATTATTTATACATTTTACCGAGGGTTTCGATTTAGCGCCTATCTGTCAATTTTGTAGCGATGTCGTTGGCCATACTTCATACATAATGACGTGCCCGTCGTTGCAAAGAATTGTGTGTTGTATGTAGATTGTGATAAATGCTAATTTAGAATGACAGCGAAGTTACACGAACAAACTTAAGGCTCGCAATACTTTCGTAGGAATAATTTTCGTATAAGTTACATAGGATATTTGTATTATATTACAACGTCAGCTTTATAAAACCATTCGACTAGATCCATGAAGCCGCTCAAAGTTTTATTCAAAACAATACTTTTAACGTTATTTCTGTTTGGATTATGATGTAACACTTATTATACTAGTGAACTCACCAGACGTCGCCCTGCCTGGTACGCCACCTACCGTCCCCGAGTTACGAAACATTCTCGTTCTACCTAAAATCAAAGCCTATATGTTATTCTGTAAAAGCTACATAATTGCAAAGCTTGATTAAAAACAGTTCAATAGTGAAAAGAAAGAAAGAAAGAAAAAAGTGAAAGAGTAACAAACATCTTTCAGTCCATACTTACTAACTTTCGTGTTTATAATATTAGAAAGACTTTTCCAACAGCGTTTCTCTCGTTCGTGTATAAAACCTGTAGAGGCGACATCACTTGTCACTCGTCACAACATTCGTGTCGAGCAAACATTGTTGAGCGGGTGAGTGCCATTACTGGTACGCATATATATACATACATATGTGACATGTATTTATCTTAGAACTTATCAATTTCCATTTTTATCTCAGTGCTGCTTAAACTTAAACAATCTTTTTACGTTATTAACATTGATAAGACATGTTTCAATTTAAAATATTTAATGATGAAATAGAAGACAACTTCATGTCCGAATAATAAAAAGCAAACCAAATTAGTTCGTTCGTCGTTTCCATACATTAATACTAGCTACATCCATAAAACTCTTGTAGCATATATTAAATCGAATACTGTAGCACAGTGTTTTCCCAACCTGTGGTCCGCGGACTACAATAAATACCTAATCGAATTTTTTGCTTTTTATTTTAATCCATGTAAACTGTGCTTGAATGAGGAAATCCAAGCCTGTAATAGGTTGGGAATTACTATTATTATACATATATATTGTATATTATAACTAACTTTTATACTACGTAGATTTTAAATAAACTATAAATTTTACATTTAAAATATTTTATAATTTTTAATGAATCTTCATGATAACTAAATTTATATTTTCTTTATTTTAAGGACATTAAATCTCTTACCTGACTTTAAGTCATTTAGTATTATATAATAGTTATTAGTATGTAAAATGTACTTTAGGTAGTAACGGCAAATAATATAACAAAATACCCAAATAGGTATTTAGATAGAAGTTTGTAAAGTGTTGGAGGATATAGTATTATTCTCCAGAAACCATCTCGATACTTAAAAACGTGGTACATAACCCCAGGGACAATACATTTCATTAGTTGTTGCCTTAGTTTTTGGTTAAAACAACTGTCAGCAAAGTTTTTCTTACATAAGATATTTGAGAGCCTCGTAGCTAAGTGGTTTTATACACCTACCATGAACCGAGAGATATCGGTGCGAATCCCGGTCCGGACAGTTATAAATTATTCGGTCTCCTGAAGGGCTTGACAGTGCCGGGCGAGTGTCTTAATACTATCCCACCCAAGGGAGAGACATGCTGAAGCAATGCTGACGCACTAATTACGCCGGCTCGCCCAAAGTCATACCATGGGCTCACAAAATACTCAGTGTGAAATGGTAGTTGTACTTGAAACGGTGCTTGTACCTTGTTTCGCTGAGTGAAGGTATCGGAGACCGACACAGATGCCGTTAAAGCGGAGTAGAAAACCGGCAACACAACCTTTGCGCAGTCGGTGATGGGCGGCGGCGTTCTCATACTATAGGAGACTTATCTGAGACCCATCCATATAGGAGACCAATCTGTTCCATTGCCCGCTATACCATAAAAAAAAAGATATCAAATTAAATTCACCTCAGTATTCGTGCTGCACACTGATGAATGTTCACACGCCATTCGATATCATGTTTCACGTGAAACGGGTCGATAATTTGATAATTGTAAATGGTATCGTTGTGACGAATTGAAGAGACAAATGTCGTGAGACTGCTAGAATTTAATTGCTTTAATTGTCTGTCTGTGGTTTAGCGCTTTGCCAAAAGTAATATAATGTTTTGAAATCTAAAGCTTCTTAGGCATAGACAGATTGATAATATTTTTTTTCTGGTTAGATAGTATTTTTATGAAGATAATCCATGAAAACGATTGAGTGTAATTTTCTGTGATTCAGATCCGCTTATAATAAATTAAAATTCTATTGCATCATTTGCGATAAATTTATTTACATACTCTGTACGTAGATGGTTACATAAGTGTGTAATTAATTTGATGTTTTTATAAAAGTACATAAACCTATTAGATTAAACCTTGTACTACACAGCGACTATATATCTGTAATAATGACTTTATTTGGCATTTGGAAAAGCTTTCAAAGAGTTTTATTCCAAATGCTGGCAAAATAGAGCCTTCTAATGCCTTATACAGATTACACAATTGTTGTTGTGATTTCTAATTGCAATACGTTCTCAGCATCCTGTAGCAACTATTCCAACAAAGCGACACTGTGAATTTAGTCCCCCTTACTTTGTAAAATCAGATATTTGTATAAAGTTTTCTGTCTCGTTTTTGTAACAATTACTGTAGGACAGCGGGAGAGTGACGTAAAATTTAAGGCTTTGTATCAATACATACAACATAATATTAGGTAAAATATATTTTATATAATCTTGGCATTGTATGGATTTACCTTATACATAGATGGTATATCTAAGATATTAATTATTTAGCAATAAAAATTAAACAGGTATTTTAATTTATAATATACGAAACTTTTTTGATTACATCCTAGTTAATATTCATACAAAATGTATAGAGGCAATCAACTTTTTATTAATACATTGACAATTATTTAATAACTCTTTTTTTATGAAGTTTATATTTTTCAAATGAACAATTGGGTTAATGCCAGCGTAACCTTTTCAGCCTACAGGTTTTTTTCATCCTTTATATATTTAAGATCAGTGTCAGGGCCATTCTTGCAATAATATCTATTATTCATTCTATGAATTATAAGAAAATAAATTTTTATATCTGTATCATATTTATTAAAATAATTGTTTGCCATTAGAAAAATGAACTTTGAAATATATACATATAAATATAACATACGCATTCGTAATGTAATATAACTTTTAAATCAATGCTTTAGGTGTCTGATATTGAGAGCCGGTTCTCATACACCATCTTCTTTCCTTTTATTCTATAGCGGACAACGGAGCAGGTGGTTCTTCTATATTGTAAGAGAACGCCGCCGCCCATGAGCAACCGCGAAACAGTCCGCGCATTGGTTGTGTTGCCGGTTATTTACAAGTATCGTTTCACGGTGAGTATTCTGTGCGCGCGTAGTATCCTTTCTATTCTATCCTAAACTGTATATACTATTGTCACACGTGGGGCTTATATCACATTTAGAATATGTATCTAGGTCAAAGCTTCATCAGTTCTAATTCCATATTAAGTAAATTAAAATAAGACTGAATCTAGAAGAGCGATTTTATTATACTTCATAGAAACGGGTCACGGCAGTTTTAGTTATTCCTATTTAGGAATAACTAAAACTGCAATAGACTTCTGATATTGAAACGCTATAATTGAGACGTGGTATAATAGCAAAAATAACACTTTTAATTAGAAAAATTTTTATTTACCAATATTTGTGTGTAAAAAGTACAAAACGTGTTTCGCTGAGTGAGGAAAGCCGGCTGCATAACCAAAGCGCCGTGGCACGGTTGTCTATGGGAGGCGGTGTTCTCTTATTGTATAGGAGACCCACCTGCTCCATTGTCCGCTATATAATTAAAAAAAGTGTCAAATATATTTCGTAGTCGAATTGACCGCCCATGGACAACTGCGCCACAGTCCACGTTGTATTGTCCGTTTTTAAGGCTTAAGCGGCATGATTCAAGGCCTCCGTTATCCTCACTCAATGAAACGAAGTACAAGATTCTCGCTGAGTATTCTGTGAGTTACTTCTTTATAAAGATTCGTCAGTAAGAGAAGAGATTTATTAAGCTGATACATGCGCAACGTCGCGTTTATAATCTCCCCCACAATACCGAATACGATTAGCACAATCCTAGCAGAGGATTTGCTCTGTCCAACCATTTGTTACTAATTGCGTCTACGTAATGACTTCGTCGGCATAGGAGCCAACGACAAATTCTTTAACCAATCTGTTTGTCACAATAGGCAAGCCTACGTAATATCTATTTATAAATGGATAACAGAAAAAAAATCACGTGAAACGGACGTCATTCGAATAACTCTATGACTTCTTTTGAAAATAATGTTTTTTTATTGTTCAGCGTAGTGGGGTTCCCACATGGTAAATAACCGCTGCTCACGGAAAACCGCACCGCAATGCGTGCTTTTGGTTATGTTGCTGGCTTTTTACGCCGCTTTAAACAGTAGGTATGCTGTAGAAAGTGTGTCTCCGGTAGTTTCATCGGAACACAGGTAGGTACACTATTTCACATTGGATATTCTGTAAGCAGTATAATTTCGGTCGTGCTGGCCTATTTGGTGTATCAGTATATACTTCAACGTGGCTTTAGACCGTGTTAGACATTCGCTAGGCCTCTATCGAGATTCTAGCCTTTCCATAGACCGAATTAAATCAAATTATAAATTTTATTGTGACCGGCAATCGAACTCGGTAGCCATCATATCACTGTATCATACAAAACCGCTTGTCACGAGAATGTATATATATTCTATCTAGTCTTATATATTAATATCTATTAGTCAATTAGATATTGGGGGCTAAATCAGTGTTATGCGGGCTGCCGGCTGGGAGTGGCTCCGTCTTTAAGTATAATGTATCTAGAATAATAGCCGATCCACGTCGTTAAATTGTATATCTGAATTCGATCGTTTATCGTAATCGATTCATGGCTATCGACTATCGATCACTCGCCCTCACTAGCTAGATAGCATCACTTGCTCCAGGCGACGGCTGCTCCATCGCCCGGCGTTGTTCTTTGTAGGCGGCCTACCTGCCTCAATTACTTCTTGCAAATACACTTAATATATTATAAAAAGATCTTTATTATTTTTAATAAGAAATAACCAACTTCAAAATAGCCTTATTTCAAATAATACAGAAATAATGAGAATAATAAAATAAATTAAAGTTTTATAAATAATAAGCAGCCGTTTTTTGAATGTCGCGTTTCTTTTAAATATGCAATATGCTGAAAGCTAAATATTTTAAAACATGAATAAAATGGGACCACTTCGAAGCGAGACCTTTCGTTTGACACCTCATTACCCAATTCGATCCAGGGACGACGAAATAGGAGTGGAACAAAGCCAAAAAAATACACGCCAATTTTAAAACTTCCTTTTTTGCGGGTCGGTTAAAAATGGATTCTGCCAATGTCAAGTTGTGAGTGGATTTGCTGAAATTGGAACTAGCCCTTTTGATAGCTTAGATATGGCTTCTGTGCCAAAATTTAAATGGTGAAGGTGATAAATTTGACAAATAAAAAAATTTAGCATGAATAATACAGGTTTGTAAGAGGACGACGCAGAAATCATTTTTGTTGCTATTGTATATTGACACGTACCCAATGCTCACACAATGAATCTAATGTCATGTTTCCGCTCGACCCATATCTACAGAAATATTCCGTCCTCGATCTCCTTAAACATACACTATATAGCCGTAGGACTGTATACCGACATACTTGAAAAATACGACCATCATGCAAATAACGCACTAATTCTGTATTATGCATGGCGTACTAAAAGGTTAAATTATTTATTATTACACAGCGGATGACGGGCCAGGTCAGAAGATAAATAGCAAGAATCCACGTCGCCCATGGACAACCGTCGCGCTGCAAAACGCGCTTTACTCGCAGATACCTCACCCATTCAATGAACGTTTTTTAACATTTTCATTTTTAACATAATGATATTTTTGTTTTGTAATTATGCTTTATATTTGCAATACTTTCTATATTTTCAAATTTACGTACATTATAAATGTAGTTTCTAGTGAATAAAATTGTCATCATCGGATTAATCATAAACAGTGTAGTAAAAACCTGTTCTTTTACATTGAAGGTAAAGCATTTGGATAGGCTAGATAGAACATGTTGAACGATAGATGTTAGTAGAGCGTCGTTCATTAATTCTGCGATAAAAACAGCCGGCTGCCTCCCGCAGACCCAGACCGGCTGAGCTATGTGACGCCCACATACTCCGAAATCCCAATCAGTTAGTTTTAAATTACAATGTTCCATTTTGATATTTAACCATATTATGTATAATTAAATGAATATTTCGAAATTATAAAGTCTTTTTTACATGAAGAGTGGACAAAAAGTTCTACGGACTAATTTTTCTTAATAGGTACGTACTGTCTTTCTTCATCAGCCCATTCAAGTCCACTGCTGGACATAGGCCTACCCCAAAGACGCTCACCCGCTGCGATCTTGAGCAACTGGATCCAGCGGTGGCCTGTCTTTACACAAAGTAAATTAATTATTTTATTATTTCATATGCAAATTATTGTATTATTTAATTTTATTTCTTTATTCATATTCTTCAATATTTATGTTTCTTAACATTTGGTTTTAAACGTGCACAAACCAATTGCATATTTCTCGCAATTAAAAAAACCGTAACTCTCTAAAGGTACAAATGTGAATTTGGATGTAGCAAAATGAGTTTGAGCCGCTCGCCCCGAGTTAATCTACTTACATTAGATAATTGATTTTTATATGTGGTTACTGCACGGATAGGAAATTCAGAGACTACTGTGTGTTTGTTAATTACTGAAGTCCTAAGTAATTTCAACGAACCATTTAGATCTTCACCACACTCGACTTTTACGAGTAACAACTGTTCTGTAAAACAATTGTTTGATTCGCTGAGATTTTTCTTGTCTCGCGAGACAAACAAGGTTGAGGCGTATCTCCTATCTCAGAGTTATCTAACATTGGTATTTGAAACTAGTCGTCAGGTCGATTGGATGGGGACATCCATAAAGAACTTCTTCGAAACGATAGATCTATAAAAAACAAAGTCGGGTAAGATTTCATTTATAACTCAAGTAGGACAGATTTTCATGTATTTTATTATGGAGGTAGCTGAAATGTAAGCTATTTTTATACGGTTACAAGAATGTTGTGTAATGTTTTTATTGTATCTATTTTTCGAGTTTGGCGGTGTCAAGGATTATTGGGGATTCGGTAGGTGGCGTACCAGCCGGCAAGGTAGTTTAGTTTAGACTTTGGACTATCAATTTGGAATTTGGACTATCAATGCATATTTCGTATTTTAATTTCTTATAGCGTTCTAATCTACGACAACTTCTAAAGTAGGTATGGCTTACAAAAAAAATCTTAACAAACACAAAAAAGTTGTCGATACTGCTTAAAGCGATTCAAACATTCGCTCACCTGTCTCTTGTCGCCTTTCTAGATCGTCGCAACATTCTAAATGCTAAAATATTTTTTTATCACTGCGAGAAATGTAGTCGTTAATGTTATTTAATTGGCAATTCCCGGGGTCGGTCACGTGAAGCAAATTGCCAAAGGAAAATACATCTTGCTTCTCAAAACATAAGAAGTATAATTGTGAATATGGTATTGTTTTGTTTCTAGACCTGTATCTGATAACGTGACTCAGTTGGCTTTGGATAATTTAACACCTCTCTTTGTTATCCGCAAATAAAACGTATTTAGTTAAGTTAATTATCTATTTAATTTTTAATTTATCGTAGAAGAAAATTTTCTTATATTTGAGAGCCACGACTTAGATAAGTTTGTTTTATAAAATTGTGGAGACATAATGTAAATAATAATAATATTAAAGACCTAAGAGATTTTAAAACTTGCTATCACTAAAACATCTCACCTACGGAAATGCATTTCAGATAACAAGCTACATATACCAGCTAAGGATAGGTGGAACGAATCAGTATGAAATTACTAAACACCTCCAAAGTAATATTACCTATGTAGTAAAAAGTGATTTAACTTGAGTTTAATTCCCGTTGTATAAAGTTGTGACGTGCTTTTAGCTAAGTTTAATACATTAAAAACAATAATTTCGCTTCTAAAATGTTCTAAGTTTCACAAAGGATGTTAAAGTTATCGAACTCCGACAGGGGAAGTTCTATTTGAAATTCGAAACTTGGTCGCGGCAAAAAAACTTAACGAAGGCTTTATCTGGGCCGGATCATATCTCATGGATCACCGTTGCGGTAAACGGCTCACGATCTCAGTGATACAATGGATATTTTCGTAATTCGAGGCATAATTAAAGAGTTTCTCAGGGATCTTAGGTGAAACGAAGTATGTCTGCCCATTAGCAAGTGAGCGTCAGCAATTAGGCACAATCGCTCGCCCGCACCGCAACGCACCTACACTCATATTTCCCAGCGCTCGTTAATTTACCATATTTATTCAATATATTACACTTAATCCGCCATTGTATCTAATCTCCACGCCCACTTGCTGGCCCCTCAACGAGGATAATTGTAAAAACGTGCATTTCATGAAACCTCCGATGCGTGAAGATAAGTTGCTATCACTGCAACTAGCGGCCCTCCATAATATCTAGTCGTACATTGTGAAACAGTTTGACGCGGCGTAATGCTCGGAACGTGATTGTTATAAATTAATTAGATTCGGCGATTATTTATCCGCACGTTGTATGTATGCCAGCTATGATATATTTTATGACTCACATTTATTTCATTTTATAGCCTCTAAAGTCTAAATTATTATTATATTGCGATACTACAATATGTAAACTCATATAACACTTTCTTTCATTTTATATCCCTCAATATCAAATGTTTGCACAAGTTTATCATATTGATGATGTGATCATATTGTGTTACTGGGTACAGTGTAAGGAAAAGTATATTATATGTAGTATTTTATGTTTGTAGCTTGCGTTTTATTTCCATTGCATTTTATTATATATCGTGTGCTTTACACACATTAAATTTATCATACTGAACAGATCTATATTGTGTTATCTACAGTATGTAAGAAAAATTATATCCTTTTTAATAAACTGACGAAGTTGCAGTTTAATCGAACTTTAATCTTTGTATTTTTTTGTACTGGTTTTATAATCTTGATATACAAATTCTAGAATTTAAAGAATGTTATTGTATTGTTGCTCGTGACTAGCGAACTACATTTCAGCGTTTCTCTTCTGTACCGACGATGTTATCTTTGTGGAGATAGTTGACTATACACAGACGATATGGTACCGTACGTCTCGAAATCACGTACAATAAACAATGTACTATTAAGATGAAACGTTTATTTTCTTATGATATAGCGAACAACGGAGCAGGTGGGTCTTCTATATGGTAAGAGGACACCGCCGCCCATGGACAACCGCGCCACAGTCTGCGTATTAGTTGTATTGCCTGATTTTTACCACTTGTTTGCTACTTAAGCAACATTTTTAAGGGCCTCGGTAACCTCACTCATTCAGCTACACACAATAGAAGCACCTTTTCATATACAGCTTCCATTTCACGTTGAATATTCTGTGAGTTCGTGGTATCACTTCGGACGAGCCGGCCCAATAAGTGCGTCAGCGTATGCTTCAGCATGCTCTCCCACGGATGGGACCCGGCCGCTGTCCAACCTTTCCAGAGATCGAATGATTTGGACACAAATTACATAAAAATAAATTAAACCGATTTCTAAATAAGATTATATGACAAAAGTATAGGCAACCCTACAGTTTTTATTGCTTTTGTAAATCTACCCACTTTTTTAATTATTGGAATCTAATTAAAAGTTTGATGGTCATTTTTTGTTTGTATTTCTTTAACCATGTAAATATTTATGACTACTATTGAACACTACACAGTAAGATAAATCTGTAGTTTAACAATTTTTTCATTAATATAATTTTTTTAAGGATATCTATATATGTAGGTATTATTTGTTGTTTTATTTTCATTAGATATCGTTGGAACCACTAAAAACACGAATTTTTTTAAAAGTTTTTATGTCATACAAAAAACGTAGATTTATGTTTATGTTTAAGATTTTTATAAAGAGTTTCTTAATACAAAAGATACCTTACTATGAAGTAGAAATTAAAAAATATATATTAATTTGTCGCGCCGCTGCCGGCTTGGGCAGCGGCATGGGTGCAGTGTTGTAAAGTTAGCAGCCCCTGACATAATTATTCATTCTTCGTTCATTATCAGTCTTTGAAGCAAAAAATGAACAGGCTTCTAAGAAAAGATTTGATGGGCGCATCCGTCGTTTACTTTGAGAATATCTTGCTCAAAAGATTTCAAACTGACGCTGAAAAATCGTAAACACCTTAACTGTTATTTTGTTTAATATAGGGCATGTATATTTACACATACGCGTCCATATGTTTCTATATCAAATTATAACATAGCTTTTTCATTTGTTAAATGTTTACTTGCATCGCCCAAAGCCAGTTTTTATACAAAACCCCACGCTGTTTTATGCTTCTGGCTGCTCTATATTCTGAATAGGTATATTATTCTAAACAAGCCTCGTAGCTGAATGGTTTTAAAAATGTACCATGAAGCGACAGGTATCGGGTTCGAATCACGGTCCGGACAATTATAATTTTATTTATAATTTATAAAGTCTTAGGAACTGCTTGATATTCATGGCCGAGCGAGTGTCTTAATATTGTAGCACCCGTGGGAGAACCATGCTGACGCACTGATTGGCCCGGCTCGTCCGAAGGAGGCTGTTTTGTTCGTAGACCCACCTGCTCCGCTATTGAATAAAAAGAAAGATGTTAAATGATAAGACCATTTTTTCTACCATATTAGGAACGTTAGATAGTCACTAACCCAAATATGGCTTAATTAAATCTATGTCACCTTTATCGCTATCGTAATTTATATTGTTTAAAAGTTATACCAATAAAAATTTCATTTATCGTTCATATCAGAGCCATAAAAATGGATGCAGCAACAAACAAAAAATCAATATACATCAGTTTCCACAGAGAATACCGCATATTAGCTATTTAGAGCATGTCTTGTTCTGTGCATTGCTTTGAGGCCATTTATGTGAAACAGATCGAACTAATTACAACACGACGGTACACTATAACGATACTATGGCCTCTAATGCCAATAGCAGAGTTTTACATCAGATTTGCAGCATTAAGAATTCCTAAGGTTTCCTCGATTAATTCGTTAGAAGGTTGCGCTATCATTAGAAGTATTACTTGTTACTAGCTTCTTACGTGACCTAAATACTATAGATAACCCACACTGTTAACTACAGAGTAAAGAACCGTCCCTTTCCACCAGAGTAATTGTACTCAACATATAAGCTATTATCTCAACTCTTTTAAACGATAAAATATTACACAAATTATTTGCACGTATTTTATTCATATATGTCGTACTCCTTAAATATGAATAGATGATTTACTTTCCAAAATAGAGCTGATAGAGAGGTTGTTTGAATAGTCTACAGAGATTTTGTTTATCTACAATCATCTTTAGATAGCAGACGAGTCTTATGCAGATGCAACGACTATTATTCCAAACAACATTTAGACTCGGGGCCACGTCAGCTCCCATCGGAGCAGTGATGTTTGAATGCGCGGAACATCTGTGCCTGTGGAGAGTGGAAGCAGGCTGTTCGTCAGTCATTGAAAAAATTTTGCACCTTAAGCATACACAATTAGGTTGATTTTAGTCTGGAGTCAATAAGGTTTATATGACATTTTTCTATGCAAGCTTTGATTTACTGAACGTAATACGAGATGAGAGGATTACTTTACTTGTTACGATATTATAAAATGTATCAGTCTCTGCGCGTACTAGATTACCATATTCATTATATTGTCTGGTTTTTACTTTTTAACTTCAATAAAGTTATATTTTCAATAATACGTAATAAGAGAGAATATGTTGATACGATTATACTATATCTTTAGTTGTCTTATTTAAATACTTATTGATATTGCGAGTGAATCGAACAATAATATAATAATATTCATAGAAATTTTATTTAAATTTGTTTTTTTAGATGTACTAGCTTATATTCGCAGCCACGTGGGTGTAAATACAATATGTATGGATTTAAAATCCACTTACTCAGTGCGCGCCGATCCCCTGTTCACAGCTTCTTAGTCTCTAGTCTGAGTTTACAAACAGTTTGCCGGACATATATTCTACGTTGTCTAAGAAGAAGAAATGTATTGCTTTAATATGTAGGCGTGTTACGCAAAAGAGTTTTATGTTTTTATGCTTAGAACTAATATTAAGAATGTTCTCTTACTGGCAAATCAGCAAAAGGCATACGTGATTGTTTTCATCGTTTTTTTTTGAAATAACTAAAGGCTGTTGGCATAAGCATAGCATATATTGGCATTACAGCTTCTCTCGAAATTGTTCATGGTAAAAATAAAACTCTTATACCAAAGTCCTACTACCTCTTGTTTCCACATAAAAAATCTTATAAATGTGACTCAGAATAAAACTGACGAATACTGGATTGTTTCTTCAGAAATTTGCTTTTGTATTTCTGATTGAAATTTAATACTTTTACTACAATATGTACCAATACCGTTATTAAAACATCAGAAGAATTTCCTAAAATAATATACTTTAGATAAAGCTAAGTCAATATTTGATAATTTTTACACTAAATACAATGAAATGATTATTATATAAAAGCACTGCGAAGTGGTAACCCTCGCGAAACAGTATAGTTTAAAAACGTAACATAAATGTATTTTTAATTACTTTCTTTATTATTCAAGTTTTATTTTTTGCTCAATTCGTGTAAATTTTCATGAGAACTCTTGAGAGCTCCACGCTTCACGTCTCTGTTATTACTAAATTAATGATATCTTTCGCAATTACGTGAATTATATCTCTAAATCGTACAAGACAATTATGTATATATGAAAAGTATATTTTTACAGTTCTAGCTGAAAATTAATAAAAAATTTACTATTTTTGGTATAGAGAAGTATTCCGCAAACTTTTTGCAAACCTTTTCGCAAACCGGGAATGTATTAATACTGTCGCACCCGTGAGAGAGCCATGCTGAAGCATATGCTGAGCTGACGCACTAATTGGACTGGCTTGTCCGAAAAGATGCCACGGCCCACTTGCCCGGCCACTGTCAAGCTCTTCCAGAAACCAAATAAATTATATCATCATCATCATCATCATCAGCCCATTCAAGTCCACTGCTGGACATAGGCCTCCCCTAAAGACGCTGGGTCATAGGGGGGTTATTTGCCTTAATCACCACGCTTGGCAGGCGGGTTGGTGATCGCAAAACATCTGCTGTACTCG
>DWCF01002336.1:0-24511 GCA_018230265.1 Delias oraia | reverse complement strand
TGTCGGTTACTTTGGTTCGGCTGCGGATAACCTCATTTCTGATTTTATCTCGCAGCGAGACTCCGAGCATTGCTCTCCCCATAGCTCGCTGAGTGACTGAGCTTCTCCATTAGACCCATCCATTAAACCAGCCTAAATACTCCGCAACTCTTAAATATATAGCTGGAAATTCTAAAGGTTTAAAATGCTTGAATTTCCTTAAGACATACTTTGTGTTACACAATGATTAATCGCATCTGTACTCAGACACAAGCGGTAATTCACTGGCGCGATCGAGGCGAACGCGTGCTTCGGAATTCAGGCGTTAGTTCTCAATTACCGAGATAATCAGATAACTATTATAATAGAGACATCTGTCTCTACGATGTACACATGTGCGGTTTAATTATTCTAATCTACACCAGTAGTTCTCAAACTCTTTTGATGCATAGACCACTTTTAATATTTTGGTGCCTCCGTCAAGTTTAAGTCAAAATTTTTTTTTTAAATAAAATACAAGGTGTCACTTTTTGAACGTCAAATTTTGACTCTACTCTCATTCAAAAATTGTGCTGATAGAAGAAATGATGAAATGACAGCAACACAACTTTTCTTAAAAATGAGCAGAGTTACAATTTTATTTACAATTATAACAAATTTCCTTATCGTTCAGAAAATCGTCTATTTTATAATATGCCATATTACACAATTGTTTTATGCCGTTTTAAACAATGTTCTGTAGTCAATAATAAAAATAAAATCAATAATAAAAGACTCGTCCAAGTGGATCAAAGCTCTCGCTTCGTAGTATCAAAGAAGTGACCACTAAACACCACTTAGAATCAAGATGGCCGTCACTTGAAGATTTCTTTATAGTGTATTTGAGTTTTATTAGTTCTTATATTATTATTTTTCATGATATAGCGAGCAAGGGATCGAGTGAGTCTCCTACACGGTAAGAGAACACCGCCGCCCATGGACAAGCGCGCTCCTGTCAGTACATTGTTTGAGTTGTTGGCTTTTACGCCGTTTAAGCGGCGTTTTAAGGGCCTCCGATATCCTCAGCCACTCAGCGAAACACAGTTCAAGTACCGTTTCACGCAGAGCGTTCTGTGAGTATCTATGAAAAGAGTAGTACGATATATAAGGTATGTTTAGAAGCGAAAGAGTTCGGAAAACGAATCCCCAAGGCTTCACACGTGTGATAATGATTATTTGATAAAGGTTGAATTTATAATACTCTGTGGAGTTCTGTCCGTCATTCTCTAGTTTGCGATTCATGAACTAAAGCAAAAACAACTGAACAAATAAAATGTTGTTTCATTTCATATTTAGAACAATATATTGTAACAACTAAGCTGGTTTCTGCTTTGTTTCAATGTATGTTTATTCATTTTCTGTAATCCAAAAAATAATAGTTTTTGCAACTTTTGTTGTCTTCAAACTTAAACCTCACGGAATAGTATTTATTTTATTTTTGTTTCTGATAATCATGATATCAATGAAAATCATTTATAAATATCACAGCTCTGATTTTATGGTACAGCGGACAACGGAGCCGATGCCTGTCCTATAAGTTCAGAGTACACTAAGGACAACCGCGCCACTGCCCGCTCTTTTGTGTTACAGGCTTTTTACACAGCTTGAGCGACATAATTTCAACAGGCTCTGTTATCCTCACTTACTCATCGCAACACAGTTCAACAAACTATATAGATGTTTGTATGTATAATTTCAAACTATAGAACTATACATCTGCATAATTTCATACTGTGTGTCGCTATAAAAATATTTAAAAGAAGCAGTATCACTTATTACATGTACTGAGCGCCAAGTAATCTCATCAAATTCGGTTCGAGGCACTGAAATCGTATTATTCCCCTCTCTTTATAGTCAGGATTACGTAAAAACACTTGTTCGCACTCGACACAAGACGCGAAGCATCAATCACATCTTCCCATGTTTAGATTGGGCAAATTAAGGCGAGAATCCTTTCTGACATAACTCTTCCCCATTTATAAGGATTATTTCGTGACATATAAGTTCTTTAAGTCAGCAAGATTTGAAGATATTATCCTTTTGTGTTATTCTTTATGTTGCGTGGGGGAATTTTATAATGTACGTAGTGTACTTTGGCAAAGGCGGCTGTTAGATCATTTTTGTATTCTATAGCGAGATCAAACGGGTGTCTTTAATGTCAAGAAATCACCCCGTCCATAGACGGGATAATAGGTAGTATTAAATACTACTCCTGTAGACTTTAAATGTCGTTTCTTTTGTTTTTATAAAGCAACATCATTTAATCATTCTTTAAATAATATTTACTAATTATTTAAAGCAATTACTAGAAAATTAAAAAAGGTGTGAAATAATTGTAATAATAAGGCAATTTTCGGTTTATTAGATATTGAATAGGCTATGAGTTGACTGATACATCTCGTTAAACTAATTTTCCGCCCAATCACTTAGGCCATGACTCGAGTTTTCGCGAAGTACCAACCGTGTTAGCTTCGAGTGTTATAATTTATATTAATCTTCGAGCCCCTATTTCGCATGATTTTTGTAAAAACTGAAGTGAATTTTGTATTTTTTTACATATTTCTTTCGTTGGTGTTTTGAGTGATATATATAAACATTGCTATGCGCAAAGGGTCTTTAGATATTCGTGTACCTTACGACTAATAGGTGTTTGAATATTTATACAAACGCCGAACGAAGATAGAACCATGACATGGCAAAAAATTAATTTATTTTATTATAAGAACCTCGTGGTTATATCAAAGATTTAGGGTTCGATTTGTGGATGTATAATTTTTTATTTGTATTGGGATTTTGGATGGACTTGAAAGTGGCAGGGAAAATAAACATTGTCTCACAGCATACCCAGCGTAAAATAGTACTTGTACATAAAACGGCACTTCTACTGTGTTTCGCTGAGTGAGTGGGGATATCGCAGGGCTGCCAAAACTTGGCGTAAAAAAACGGTATTCCAACCAAAGCGAGGATTGTGCACTTACTAGAACCTATATAGCGACAGTATACCGGACAAAGGAGCAGGTAGGTCTAGTATATGGGAAGAGAACATCACCGCCACAGTTCACGCATCTACCAGTCACTATTCTAGCCTGATTTCAAACCCTTATACGAAAAGGATTTTTTTATACTTAAAAATCACAATTCAAAAATCTTACGTAGAGAGCTCAGCTGAGCTCTCGAATTAATTTTAATTCCACTTGATGTGAATGAATTAAATTATGAGCCAATTGCCGTGCGCAAAATGGATGCGATTTCGACTATGTTTATTCGGTTATGTTTTGATGTGATACTCGTAATGTCTGATTGTTTCACAGAACACAGGCGAATGAACATTGTCGCATTTTATTGCACTGTGTATTATTTGAGCGTGTTTGAAACCAAAATTGTAGTTTATAATTATAGCCTTTTTTAACCAGCCTTCAAAACCATTGATGGCCTCGTAAGTCGTATTGAAGTGGTCTTATAAGCCTACCACGAAGCGAGAGGCTTATATCGGCTTCCATCATCGATTTCATTAAAAATTTAATTAATTTTTAATTTATTCTGTCTTTAGTATTGGCTGGCCGAGTGGCTCATAAATGTTGGGTGTGAAGTCAAAATTACCGTCGATTCGGTGCCTACCGTACCTACGCCGGAGCGGAGGGTATGTTTGATACAAACTTAATAACCCCTGTTCTGTGTAGAGACTATACTAAGATTGAATGTATATCTCATAATGCAAGAGGCTGAGAATATCTGGGTTGAGTGCCTAGTGGGATTCCCGAGAGCCCTGCTTGGAGCGAAGGCGTCAGGAGACACCGGAGACCAGTGAAAGTACTGCCAGCTGGTGCTGTGAGACTTTAGCTCGGGTATTTCATCCAGGAGCGCGAATTCCTGCATATCCTCTCGCAAGAATCCATTACCTTACGTTAAAAAATAATGGTTCTTACAGTTGCGTATTGGGGGCGAGATTATTTTAGCATTTGATTGATCCTTTGAAGAGTTTCATAGTGGTCGGGTGAGTGTCTTAATATTGTGGCCCGTGGAGAGCCATGCTGAAGCATATGCTAACGCACTAATTGGGCCGGCTCGTCCGAAGTGATAGCTCGGGTCACAGAATACTCAGCGTGAAACGGTACCTATACTGTGTTTCGCAGAGAGAGTGAGGATATAGAAGGCCATTAAAAGTGCCACTCAAGCGGAGTCAAAAGCCAGCAACACAACCATCATGGACTGTGGCGCGATTATTCATGGGTGGCGGTTTTCTTTTAGCATAACGGTGACCCACCTGCTCCGTTGTCCGTTTTAGAATAAAAAAAGCCGTGCTTTCATATGAATAAAACACATCTTAATACACAATTCGTTTATTGTTTTTTTGTAACGACACTGTAGTAACATAGGTACATTGCACAGTATTGATTGGAAGTAGGAATTTGATATTTTGAGGCTTAGCTAGTCATAATGATTCGAAAACAAAACAGGAGACGACGAAAATTATGGTATCCTGAAACTTAGAAAATTTTTTGATCACCTCACAGATTGACAAGCAAGTTGTTTTGGGTACGCAACCCAACAGGTATAAGCTTTTTGTATTACACAAATTTTTAAAATATATAATATAAAGTATGGAAAAGTTCTCCTATCCAAATTCAATTTGTTTTCGTTTCATTATAAATAGTCAAGCTGGAACTTGAGAATAAAGCGAACTAACATCAATTATTATTTGTCTGCCTTTCGTAATTACAAAAGCTTAAAATTATAGCTATCTCTGTTTACAGCTCGATAAATGAGGAAGTCGTCTATATTTTTATCTGTAACTCAATTAGAAATACACTTATACAATTTTAGAAGATTTCTTAGTGTACGTAATTGATCGTAGATTGTCACTTAGAAGTCTACTAAGATTTGTATAACTAGCTTAAGATTACATTAGTCATTAGGAAAGTAGGACAAACCTTTTATCATTTAAAAAAGGAGTACTTCTGGAAGTTATAAACTGTATGTTTCAGAAAATTACTGCTAAATAAAATTTAGCAAAATCCATTTTATTCATATTTTACTTTGACGTTAAACTATCGAACATCGATGTTGCTACGAATCAATTGATCGATGATCGATGTAGATCTAATTTAATTGATCGATGATCGATGTACATCATACTCAGTAGACATTTTTTCGATATTTTAATGCGATTTTTAGTGACCTACTTGAACTCACACTTAACAATTGTTATGCCAGTATTCCCAGGATAACAGATCATTTAATTTATACATACTTCAGTGACTTTTCATAGCATAAACAGTCTCTTTACAAAGTCAGGCATGTTGAATACTTATTTTCCAATAAAAGAACGCAAATCGCAAATATAAATGCTATCCTTAACACTCTACATAATTTATTGTATTGTCATAAAACTCAGAGCTCCCAATTACATGGAAGCTAAAATTATCCAGTTTATTCCTGTTAAAATCGTAGAGAATTTCATACAAGACAACGACTTCCGGTGAATATTTAAACACAAACAGACAGCCTCAATATTATTTAACGTTTATAGTGTCTACGCTTTATTTACAATGCTTATTATTATATCACCAAGTTTAAGAAGAGTACGATAAATAATGACAGAGATGCCCGCTCTATACGTTAATAGTTGATTACAGTCGTGGATTAGTTATTCATAACAAAGTTATCCTCTGGTTTATGCACGGATATCTTGCGTGCGTTCCCACCGATATGAATATATAATATTGTCGAACCTAGATACGGGTAGCAAGGTTTAATTGTAAATTTCGGATTATCAATACTCTAAGCAATTACAGAAAATTTACTTAGAAGTCTTCATAGGAAGAGATAGTTTATTTATTTACGCAGTTATTGCAAATTTATGGATAGGACGTAAAACAAGTGTTTCTTTGTGTTATAGTTCTACGTTAGTAAATATAATTTCTGGGTATGAGAAATGCTAACACAACCAAAGCGCAGAATATGGCACGGTTGAGTATGTGTAGTGGTGATCTCTTAGCATATAGGAGACCCGCATCCTTCCTTGCCCGCTATAGCTACCATTAAACGAATGTCTCAGCGTAGAACTTTTTCCATTAACATAGTTTTCAACCTTGCATTATAATCATATTTAAATGAAATAAATTACTCATTTTGACAACCCATTTGCTCCCAATATCCGTAATTCGACAGTTTATATCGTCAGAACATTATTGTCTTAACAAATGGATAGATACACCGACTGTCGCACAAAGAACGAACGAGAAAATCAACTGTATGGCTACATTATCGTTAACTGTTAACATCTTACCCGTATTAAGATAATTTCTTAGCACATCAAACTATGTACATGTTTATTATCTAGTTATTATCACGTTAAACGCGAGGAGGTGACTAAATGCGAAACACTTGAAAATATATCCTCAAAATGAATACATTTTAATTAAAAATCAGTCAACACTGTACGAATTTAAAATAGAAATTTAATTAAGTGTAACAAGATAGTCGCAATTGTCATCGTCGCGGAAGTAATGGCGGCGTCGTTGAGTGTCGTCAGAATGATTTTACCTTCGTTCGCGTACCATTTGTTCGCTCTGTCCGGGACACGATTGCTTTTCTCGGCGGCATTAATGTCAACGTCATCGTCGTATATTTCTGTGCCATACTCGTCCGAAGTCGTCCTCTCGTCGGGGTAGTTGAATATGTGCCTGTTGTTGCCAGGGATTTCTGTCAATACGACGATTGTTGTTACATACTGTTTCAAAGTCAAAGTCAAACCACCCGTGGGAGAGACATGCTGACGCACTAATTAAGCCGGCACGTCTGGACTGATACCACACTCTCACAGAATACTCACGTGGAACGTTACTTGTACTGTGTTTCGCAGAGTGAGTGAAGATATTACAGGCCCTTGAAAGTGCCGTTTAAGCGGCGTAAAAAGCCGACAACACAACTAATGCGCGGACTGTGGTGCGGTTGTTCATGGGTGACTGGTACTTTTACCATATAAGAGAGCCATCTGCTCCGTTGTCCGCTTTATAAAAAAAATTAATCTATTTTGCCTTCAATAAAGTTCTTATTAACGTACCACCGATTCAGATGTAAATTAGCAGGCAAGAATCGGCAAGAAACTCTGCTGTATTTTTTCAGATTAAAATGTTTATCCATTAGGGTCTAGTATTACAATGCTTATTAGATTGAATTGCGTGAGCAGCAATTTTATTCCTTTGATTCTTGTACTTTGGATCACCTTGATTGATCGTCTTGAATTTCTTTATCTGATTGTGAAATCCTATCGTTAGATGTGCATATAGATTATATTTTTATTTAATATAACATTATTACTCATTTTAAGAAAGCCATTGAATAATTTGCTTACGCACTAATTAGGCCGGCTCATCCGAAGTGACGGGCTCACAGAATACTCGACGTGAGACTGTATTTGTATTGTGTTTCGCTGAGTGAGGATATTAAAGGCTCTTCAAAATTATACCGGTTAAGCGGTGTAAAAAACCGACCCACAAAGCGCGTATTGCATTGCGGTTGTCCATGGACGGCGTTAATATCTTTTCACAGATGAGACACGCTTGCTTCGTTGCCCGGTATACCATAAAAAATAACAGTTATGGTTAGTCATATTTTTTGTTTGAATAAAATAACAAAAATCAACAAAACCAATACAATCAATACAACCCAAGCTGTAAGAAACACGGTCCCAAGACCCTCATAAAAGTAGCGAATATAAAGGACCGGCAACGCATCCGTAGCCAAGCAAGAGCTGGGAGTTTCTATTAGCGGTGGATCGTTTAGGTGAGCCTCTTACTTCTTTTCCACCCGATTCTCAGGTGAAGTTAAGTTAAGGGAAAGATATATTATAATCCATAGTACCCATAGTTGAACTTACTACACCATTGAACCTCCGTTGTGTTATGTAATAAGCAAGCTGGCACTAACCATACAGCCTAATCTTGCTCTCAACGTCGCCGAGGGAGTTCTTCGCGACGCAGATGTAGCTGCCCAGGTCGTCCCTCCTGATATTCTTAATGGTCATGGACATCTCCGCCTCAAACATGGATTTCTGCCTGACGGCCATTTCGTGATGCTCAGATGGTATAATCAATTCACCTGAAATGATTTATTAAGAATAACCGCTTTCAAATCCAATATTAGAATTTCATCTTCACCGCGAAGTTTTATGAAAAATGTAAAAAGTTCGAGACACCTAGAGTTTTATATCCGCCTTATAATTTGTTTCGCTTTTTATTCGGCATTCCTCGCTCGGTTCATAATTTGTGGCCGTGTTTACATAAACATTTAATGAAAATGTTATTACGCAGATTTATTGTTTGCTAAAATACTATAGAATCGTGTTTTCTGATTTATTACAATATCTGTATTACATAAATGGGATTACGCAGTGATTATTATAATAATTAATATTCAATTAATTTTGTTTATATATTATAAAAGCAATAAATAATTCGTTCAATTTATTGAGTGCTATGGTGTGAACGAGAGATTAGTGACGCCATTGCAACAACGATTTCGTCATATTTTATATTATTACTAAAAACAATATATTTTACAGGTGTTATTTGTAAACTTTGTGCAGCTCAACTAAAAATATAAAGCATTATGCGTATTTAAATGAAATAGTATTCGCTCAGTGAGTGACGGCATCGGAAGACCTTATTACACATCTTAAGTAGCGTAAAAGGACTATAGAGTGGGAGGTAGTGACTATATAGGAGACCTGTCTACTATGTTGCCCACAATACCATAAAAATACTGAAACATGAGATTTTCTTATGTAAACGGTGGCAAACGAGCAGGAAGCTAACCTAGGATAAGTGGTCCCTAGCCCTTGCTGATTAGTTTTAGTACCTGGATCTTTAACCCAGTAGTTGATAGATTTGGGGGACGACTCCACATAACACTCGAGTGTGACGTCAGTGCCCAGAGGCGCTCCCACCAGTTGATTCGGTACTTGGATCACTGGGTGAACTGAAATATGCATTATAATAATCAAATCATTTATTTTCCGTCAGGAAGGTACAAACATCCTTAAATTAAAATATTTTTTTTAAAATATGGCTAAACCTTTATGAGAGCTCGAGTCAGTACTGGGCTCGAAACCTGTTTGACAAAAGCTCCAGATCAGAACATCCTCCTAACCATTAGGGTCCGCCGCACTGTCTATTTAAAAAAATCTCTTTTATATCAATCAGGTTATCAAACAGTCCTGGTTCATGGACACCCTTAACCCCAGCTGGGATACGAATGCGTTGCCAGCCTTTAATAAATAGGCACGCTGTTATTTTCAAGCCTCTCAAATCGGTTCCTAGCTGAAGATGAGTGCGTTGCTGGCTCTTTAGAAATACCTATTCCTAATATTGCTACTTTAAGGTCCTCAAATAATGGCTTGGAAAAACAGTCAGCGATTTTAAGACAAAAATAGCGTCCTATATGAATATTTCGATGGGTATAAAGATAAACGTGACATGAATGTGAGCAGTGACAAAGTATTAACTTACAATGGACACTGATATGGATCCTCTTACTGACCGTGGGCGGCACTCCATTACCGGCGATACATAAATATGTGCCCATCTCCGAACGTGATATCTTGGTCAAATTTAATACTTCTCCCTGGTACGTGTGCACTGAAACCAATTCATATGATGAATAAAGAAGAATAAATGGACGTTGATACTTTTTTATTATATGGCAGACAACGGAAAAGATGGGTCGCCTATGTGGCAAGAGAACACAACTGCCTATTGACATCCACGTCATTGTCCTCGCATTGGTGGTGCTGCCAGCTTTTTACACAGCTTAAGCAGCATTTTTAAGAGCCTCCAATATCCTCATTCACTCACTATAAAACTTAAACTTGGTCCCTAGTTCAAGCCATCACTTAAAGTAATTGTCAATAGCCGAGCCTAGTGTGAAGAGATAAATTCAAATATTATAGATCGATTTCACATTGAATGGGTATTGCTAGATTAAACTCTAAACATGTCGCTCATTATCATAAATGCCACAGATAACATTAGCAGATGATTGGTTTTCACCGCAATGATATGGTTTTGTTTTGTCCATGACCCTTTAAATGGCATCGAGAAGAAAGGAGTGAATTTAGTAGATAATAAATATTCCTTATTTTCACTTATTTTTATGGTATGTCGGACAATGGAGCAGGTTGGTCTCCTATATCGTAAGAGAACACCATCGCCCACGGACAACCGCGCAGTTCATGAATTAGTTGTGTTGTCAGCTTTTATTCGTTGTCAGATTAAGCGGCATTTTTAAGGGCCTTTGATATCCTCAATTACTCAGAAAAACGCAGTAGAAGTACTGTTTCAAATACAACTACAGTTTCACGCTGAGTATCCTGTGAGCTTTTGGTATCACTTGGAACGAGACAATCAAATTTGTACATTAGAATTTGCTTCAGCATGGCCCTGCCACGAAATCTTTTTAAATCTGTCCGTGACAGTTTAAAATAGTGTTTCAGGTAAGAGCTTTATATGCGATTTTATTTATAGAAGTGAGAATTTGTGTTTAATATTTTAACAACCTTCGAACTATTTGGAGTGTTTAATTTTTTTTTAAAACGTACTTGCTGTTGGCTAGAGCGGCCTTATGTGATTTCGCGGACTCGCCGAGAATTTATAACTTTGTCGATACTAGCGCAAGAGCGTCTCCTGTGGGACACGAACTTCGGCATGGGTCGTCGCGCGAGAAAGGTCCAGCTGAGGAGCTGGACGGACTGACACCGATGTGAGGCTGGATACAACTCATTCCCAGACTACGTTCAGAATTCGCCGTTTTTAATACAAATGTTTAATAATAATAAATATTCCGTTATGATATATATATTGAATTTTTGTAAAAAAAATCATAGCACAAAGGTTTCGTTGTGTACAATGAGATCTAGATCCATTCAGCGTACAACTCTACTAATTACGACAAACTTTAAACAATACTGGACGCAAAACTCATCCCGAGAATAGCCGGCGAGCATTGTAGCGCCACAAATGCGGTCGCACGGACAACATATTCAGAAAAACAATGCTGTCCTTGCGCTATTCAAATAAACTTAGACGAATATTTTCCTCTTCTTGGCGAATTTAGCGTAATTTGAGGTCGAGTGAACGGCGGAAGGCCCTTTTTCAGATGACTTGTCGCGTACGAGTTTTCAGTATCTCGTTTTGCGTTTTTATATAAACTAAAATAGTAGGGCTATGTACCATTTACATTATTTTATACTTATTTAACCCTGTAGTAGCGGATTTGCAAGCCACAAGTGAGGGGTACAGGTTTGAACCCCGGTCGGAATTAAAATCAATAATTTATTAGGTCATTGAAAAGGCTTGAGAGTGGCCGAGAGTGTTGTAATATTTATAATTTATTTTATATTATATTTAATTGACATGTAAGTTCGAGCGCCCATTTATGCTTATCAGTTTATTATGTTAGCTCGGTACTGACGGGCGTCGGCGCTGAAAGAGCACGGCAACAGTGTATAATCCATTCTTGTCGCGAATGCACGCCTTGCTTTGCTTAATACGCGGAACGGCCTACCTTCATTTAATATTCATTAATTCTATAAATATTTGTATAATTTTTAGTTCTATTTATTCTTTCTATAAATGTATTGTTTATACAATTACATTCAAAGTAGTGTTTTTCTTGATAAAACCTTTAAGAAAAAAACACTTTAGAGTCTTAGCACCGTCTTATCCGTAGTAAGTCATGGTGACGCACTAATCGGGCCAGATATCACGAGTTCACAGAATACCAGCACGAAACACTTGTACTCTGATTCTGTAACTGAATGAGTATATCAAAGGCCCGTGAAGTTATACCGCTCAAGGTGCCTTGATCGGCGGTCATTTTATACCATAGAGGACACTAGTATACGGCAGTTCTTAAAATCTTATCAAACAAACACAATTAAAACAGAACACAGAGCAAAATTATATATTAAAATCTGTTCAATTTTGTAGGAATCTGTTCTGTACATGGACAACCGCGCCACAGTCCGCGCAATGGTTAAAAGGCCTCCGATACCCTCTTACCCTTCGATACTCACTTAGCGAAACAGTAGAAGCACAACGTCAAGTACAACTGCCATTTCACGTTGAGTTTTCTGTGAGCCCGTGGTATCACTTCGGACAAGCCGGCCCAATTAATACGTCAGCAATATTTCGATATAATAAACATTATTTATTACTCGTATACTAATGTAAAATGGTTGTATAGGTTTTCACTACAGAAAAGTTGACTTTTGAAAAAGAGATTTACCGGGTTAAGGAAAAGCTGTGGAATCTTTTCACTCTACCTAGTTAAAAGTTAACAACAATATTCTTCATTCTGTGCAAGAAAACCTCGCTGTTGACTTTTCATGGGCAGCTTTACGATTATTCGAAACTTCAACTGAGCAGAGGAAAGTTGGTGTGACACAAGTAATAGTTGGTGTTTGCACTAAGTCATGTTCGGAAATAATTCTTTTAGTTTTTACTTGGGTGAATCGAATTTATGAACACCTATACATTGATACAGGATGATACGTACCAAATTACATGAAAATCTGTCCAACCAGTCTTGATGTAAATGTCTAACTCTATGTTTTTATATATAGAAGATTAGTAGACCTACGAGAGGTAATTATAATGTAATTCATATTTTATTCGGTTTTTGGAAGGGCTTAATAGTGGCCGGGCGAGTGCCGTAACACTGTAATACCGGTGGGAGAGACATAATTACGCACTAATTCAACCGGCTCGTCCCTAGTTATCACTTGCCGGTATCCCGGTATCCCGAAGGCTCAGCCAATACTCACCGTGAAATAGTTGAGGATATCGGAGGCTCTTTAAATTATACAGTTTAAGCGGGGTAAAAATCCGGCGACACAATCAAAGCACGGATTATGACGTGCTAATTCCGACCATAGCATACCAACTAGCATCGAAAAATTTATATACTGAATACCTAACCCTCCATTTTGTAATTGGATAACAGCAGCCCTTTATTAAAAATGGTATAAACCTGTTGTAATCATAATACAAAGTTTAATAAGAATACAAACGTTACACGTCGCCATCAGCTAAGGTCATAATGACATGAAATTATTTCGTTAGTCAGTTGTTATTACAATAATGGCTCTTCCACCACTATTATTCAGATGTGCGTGTCGATTTTATCATCACTGTTTGTGTTAGAGCAACGGATTCCATACACGTGTACTTAGGAAACAATATCTCAGCTAAATGTTATACAGTCGCATCAGATTACATTTTATAAGACAGAAAGGAAATTTCAATTAAGCTATTGTATTACTCATTTGTAACGCGTTCATTTTGATTGATTCCTATGTTGTTTCAGTTTATTGTAGTACTTGTATTGTGATTACAAAAAGGAAGAGAGAGAGATAGGATTTCAGAGCCTCGTAGCTAAATGGTTTTATAATACTACCATGAAGCGTGAGGTGTCGGGTTTGAATACCGGTCCGGTTAGTAATTTATTATAATTTAATTTATTTCATTCGGTCTCTGGAAGAGCTTGACAGTGGACGGGCAAGTGTCTTAATATTGTTGTCCCTGTGGGAGAGCTATGTCGAAGCAAATCCTAACGCACTAATTGGACCGGCTCGTCTGAAATGGTTCCACAGGCTGACAGAATGCTCAGCGTGGTAAATGCAAATAAATGCAAATGGTAGTTCTACTATGTTTCGCTGAGTGAGTGAGGATATCAGAGGCCATTAAAAATGCTGCTTAAGCGGCGTAAAAAACCGGCAATAAAACCATTTTCAGATTATGGCGCGGTTGTCCATGGGCGGGGGTCTTCTTTTACCATATAGGAGACACACCTGCTCCGTTGTTCGCTATATCATAAAAAATGAATGTGTTATAAATATCTGTATATCCGCGCTTTGGTTGTGTTTCCGGCTTTTCACGCATCTTGAGCGGTAAGTAATGTCTTACGCTAGTTAATGTTTCTCCCTCTTATACCCTCTCTTAGCGAAACATAGTACAAGTAATAATTGTTTGTGAGCCCGTTATAAGATGTTACCGACAGACAAAATTATAACACCCATCCGAAGGAGGTTTATCAGGTTCCAGGTTCCATTCTCGGGCTGTATAGAAATTATAAATAATTAAGATGGATCAATAGGTCGGCTCGTTTGGTATGATACTACAAGCGCGCAGAATACCAGCCTGAAATAGTATATACTATTTATATATTTATTATATATACTTGTACTGTGTTACGATCAGTGAGTGAGGGTATCGGTCCGTGAAATTATGCTGCTCAAGTGGTGAAAAAGCCGACATTTAAAGCACGAATTGTGGCGCTCTTACTATAGAAAATTATTAAATATATAATTCAATATTTTTCCTTGTGTAAAGTATAGCGAACCAAACAGATGTGGTAGGAGCTATTACAGAACAGTTATAAATTTTTCATATTGTAATATTCGTATTGTTTTTGTTCATATTGTAATTTATCTATTCAAATAATGCCTTTCTGTTTTTCACTGGTTAACTATTGGTGACTAATTTTTTGTTTTTGGGATCTGCCCTGCCTTTTTACTTTTAACTTACCTTTAGTCTTGGCTCCAGTTGCATCTCTTACGACGATATCCTGCCCGTCCTCGCGTTTCCACATGACCCTGGGTGGTGGGATACCACGCGCTTTGCAGGATACCCGGGCAATACCACCTTCAGGTACCATGGTGTCTCCAGATGTCTCCTCCGGGATAAAATCGGGAGGAATCACCACATCCAAGGATCCCATCTATGTAACGACAATTTTATAATTATACATTGCTAGATTATTGAAGTCTTTGTTTATATAAAATAGTTTTTTTTACATAGGTTACCTTTAGGTATGAAAATATAGTGATTTTGAGCCAAAACACCATACAATTTAACAAGAGAGAAAAATTGCTAGTTGTATAGTGTTACCCTCGTAAACAAAATCGCAACAGAACAGGTAAAGTTCAGTTGTTACCCGGCTTAGGGCGTTTAATGATCATGTAATTTGGACCTCACCGAGGGTCATGTTTTTTTCCCGAGATTCAAACCCTGGTGCATAAGCCACTTACTTACATATTACATATGTAAAGCTAGGTAGCTGATATTTTTGATTAAATAGCAGACAATGGGGTAGATAAAGTATCCTTGATTGATGATATCACCGCCGCCCACGCTATTTTGTTCTGCGCACCAGCATTTCTACTGTCTACTAAAGACCTTTTATACCTTATTTGTCGGAATTTAATATTAGTTAATTCGTAAACGGTTTTTAGGTCTTAATTATTTTTTTGATATCCTTATATTCTCTATAAATTGATGTATTCTATTGCCAAAATATTTATCGTTGAATTGTTGTAATATGTAATAATAATAATAATAATTACTTGTTGATATTGTTATCTTTTAATTATTTTGTATACTTTTGTAAAACTTCCTTGAAAGCCTTCTCTTCTATTGACTTTTATGCTGTTAATCTATGCTAGTTGTAAGTTTACCGTAAATTTAAAGATAAAATATATACAAATGAAACCACTACAATCAAAATAATTCTCCAATATATGCGTAACGCGTTTAAAATTATATATATGAAGCTTATTTACGAAGATATAATTGTGAATATTTCCATTCACAGGCTGTGAACCAAATTGACTTGGTGTCTATTTAGTGTTCGCTCCCAATTCAATACAGCGCTCATCAAAAGGCTTCAATTAATTTTAAAATGTGATTATTGAAAGAGCAATTCGATATAAATTGCTTTGTGAAAGCGCATTTGAGAGCTGTATTTTTTCTCCATTCAGCGTAAGATTATACCATAAGTGCCGTCTTTTGTTTATTTTTTATTGAATAATGGAATAAATCCGTGGCAGAGCCAGACTAACGCACTAATTGCACTGATTCAGTACTTAAGCTGTTGACTGAGTCAGTCGCAGAAAAAAACAGCAAGATAACAAAGCGCGTGTATTTTTATAATATGGGTAAATGGGCAGGAGGCTCAGCTGGACATGCAGTTCTCCGCCCATGGACAGCCCTAATCATTGCGGCGTCACGGGTGCGTTGGCGCCTATTTGAGGATAGGTACCATTTTTCATGGAAAGCCTACGCAAACAGCTGATTCCAGAGAGTGGTGGTGCGTGGTACAGAATGCCTTACATATAAAACGCTAAGACAGACCTGTAGTCTACCTATTTCTTTACATATGAGATTGTGACTACGTGTGACTCGGCCGCGCGGTTCGATCCGTGGCTGTGCAATGCTTGCAGCTAACAACAAGCTAATGGCCTCCCGAGAGGATAATAACAAACCAGATGGTAGTGTTCTGTGTAGGGACCGCGATAACAACCGCCTCCGCCGGAAACTTAGTCCTGGACGTAGCTATTACGCCAGACTCACCCCGGTGCGCTTTCGACCAGGCTCAGGCAGACAATGCCCCCGCGATGGCCCAAACCGAGACTCGTGTCTCGCAAGATACTTCCTTGCGCTAGTTGCGGCTAAAAATCAATTCACGGCGCCTCAAAAGATCGTGTGAAGCTGTGATGGCTGTATGGCTGGCAGCAAATAGCCCTTCTATTATAGTCCGATCGACTCACACGCTTACAAGTTATGGTTTTATATTTTATTCTGAAATTTATTTCGCTTGCTATCAAAATGTGACTAGTTTGCTTTTGCTTCTTAATTTATTTTCTGCTTGTGTAAATTCTAATTGCCTGTTTCTTCTACCTTCAACAAACTTGTGAGTGGTGTGGATGAAATTTTATATTCCACCTCGATGTATGATGAATTTTAGCAGAAGATATCAATCCTCGCAGCTCCTTATAACATTCCTAGTAAGAAATGCGATAGATCAACTCTAGTTCTTACTTGGCTTTTCATAGGATCCGTGTTGATTTGACACATGTACTGTCCACGGTCTTCTTCTTGCACGTTCTTGATGTGCAGGTACCACGTGGAATGGTCAGCGTGGGAGACTGACACTCTATGGTTGTGTGTGATTACGTGTTCGTGGATTGCTTGAATGGCCTTCGTATCCGCTTTTACCCAGCCCACCTGAAACAGAGCTTTATCTTAATATGTATAAGGTGTAATATTAGTATGTAATTATTGAACGACATTTTCAATCAAAACATAATTGCGTTTCACTGTAAGAAAAGATTTATTCGGTTAAATTACAGTAGGTAACAATAAATCACAAAAATAACCTGTAAGACTTATAGAACCTGTAGTAAGGACTGGATATACTGTAAGAACCTATATTGTTAAGAAAAGAAACGACATTTAATGTTATTGTTCACGACGACGATTCCTAATCACTTAGCATCCACAAAATTACAACACTCAAATCAAAGGCTTGTTTCAAAGAATTATATTTTGGTTTACATAACACAGCCAATGCGCGGACTGTGGCGCGGTTGTCCATGGGCGGCGGTGTTCTCTTACTATAAAGGAGACCCACCTGCTCCATTGTCTGCAATACTATATATAAACATTATGGTTTTAGAATTAAAATTGAATTGGATATTAAAATATAATGTTATCGGAGTTGTATTAATGCGCTGTTTTTAAATGATATTAAAACATGAGAATCTCGTAGCTAAGTGGTTTAATAAGTCTACCGTGAAGCGAGAGGTGTCTGATTCTAATTCCGGTATACCATAAAAAAAATGTGGCAGCAAATATCACATTAGTACTTTATGAAATTATTATTATTTCGCTTCAGCGTACTCACTCGGTAATTGCCTAAATTGACAACAATGCACTTGAACGTCGCGTCTCGGCCGATGGGCACTGTCAGGTTTGTGATAGGCTCCCCGAACTCCGGTACCTCCACACCACCTGTTTAACACACGTGAAATAAATCACTTTTTTAAAATAATAATTAAAGTCGTAATAGTTTGGAGATGTAGCCTCCCTTTTTAATAAAAATAAGAAATACATCGGTACGCAGCTGATGTTCTTCATCTTTTTGGACCGTGTCTAGCGAATAAATAAAGAGAATGTAGGCAGCTGATTTTACAGTTGTGTTTCAGTTCTAATAATTATACTAGAATATATTAATATATTCTATCAGATTCAAATATACACTATGATGTTTCCAATCGTTCATTTTACTTTTGACAACCCAATTGGGTTTTGATTAATTTTGAGAGTTTAGTATCGGGTTCGAATCCCGGTCCGGATTATAATTTATTCGGTTTCTGGAAGGACTTAACAGTGGCCGGGCGAGTGTCTCATTACTGTCGCAATCGTGGGAAAGCCATACCGAAGCATATGCTGACGCACTAAATAGCTCTATCATAAACCGAGAGATATCGGATTCGAAACCCGGTCCGGATTATAATTTAGTTTATAATTTATTCGGTCTCTGGAAGAACTTAACAATGACAGAGCGAGTATCTTAATAGTGTCGCAACCGTTGGAGAGCCTCACTGAAGTAAATGCTGATGAACTAATTGCGCTGGCTCGTCCGAAGTGATACCACGGGCTCACAGAATACTCAGCATGAAACGGTAGTTATAATGTTGTTCGCAAAGTTAGTGAGGATATCGGAGGCTCTTAAAAGTGCCATTTAAGCGGCATAAAAAGCCAGTAACACAACCAATGCGCAGACTGTGTGTGTGTTCTCTTACCATAAAAGAGACCCACCTGCTCCGTTTTCCGCTATATAGTGAAATAAAATAACAGTTTTCATTTATTTGCAGGAGCGAATGGGAGAGTCAATATGTCCTACGTAAGTATTACGTAAGTTGCAAGTAGAAACTTTTTCTAGGTTCCTCACAGGAAATCAGCGGAGCAACCAGGGACAATGCAAATCGTAAAATAATATTTGTCGTATGTAACGCTGTGTTAGTGAGGATATCGACCTCTGAAATTATAACGTTTAACCGAAAACGACTAAGCCGCGGATCATGGCATGGTTGCCCATGAGCGGTGGTGATCTCTTACCGCAGAGGAGACTCGCCTGCTCCGTTGACTACTATACTGCTAAAAGGTTTTTATTAATATTATTTCATTAGCTTGTTTTTACGCAATAATCTGGAAGCGTCAACATTTTAATATATTATGTAAGACGGTTCTGCCTACACTTAAATATAACATATGGCCCGGCTTATAATTACAATAAATTTCTCTGCGTTTGGTAGTTGTATTACAAAGTAAGCCCACTGAAGATACTTCTGCTAAATTATGAAGACAAATATAATACAAGATTTGAAAATAATCGTGCCCTATTGTGAAACTATAAACGACGTCTTACTTGAAATAACAAAATTTCTGTTTTGTCACTGTCTCACTTATGTGCATATACCGTTGTAAAAACGAGACAGAACATTAAGGAAAATATAATCTCCATGTGTTTTCCAAGATACATTCTATTATACATTTAATTTAAAGTTTAACTAAAAACTAAGAAAATTTTAGTTAAAATTGAGGAGATTAACGTCTATTTGTAGCTATATACTCTAATTAAGCGGTATAAGTGGGAAACAAGTACAAGTTTCTACTTTCTTACTGTTTCACACTATTATTTTGTGAGCCCATGGTATTTTCCCGGAGCATCCGGGCCAATTACGTGTGCAATTTTATGGCATTGACCTGGCCACTGTCAAACCCTTCCTAAGATCGAATACTATTTATAATTATTCTCCAGACCGGTTTTCAAACCCCGTCTTATGACGTCACGGTAGCTTATGCTACCATATGTAACATTTGATCGGAAAAATATATATTAGTATTTATTTAATTAGTTTATAAAATATAATGTTCATTAGTGAACAATACAGTGTCCTTAAGACTGATGAGAGACTCAGAAAGTTTCCAAGCATGTCTTATCAGAGCTGTCGTCACAAACTAACTTGTTCTGCGATACTGCATTTGCTAAAAGTTATATAGAGCATGTCAACGAAGCGGTCTCAAATAAGTTATGAAGGGAAATCTGATAAATGTAGTGGGTTTCTTTGAACCACAGACGAAAGAGGGGTGATATTATTAGTAAAAGTACAAATTTGCTATTCACAATCAAGTCAAAGTAGTTATCCTTTATAGCCTGAGTACCTTGTAGCTTAATGGTTTTACATGTATAGAGTATCTTAGAGATATATCATAGAGGTATCGGGTTACAATCCCGGCCCAGAGAATTATAATTTAATTTATAAATTATTAGAAGTCTGAAAGGCCTCGACAGTGGCCGGGCGAGTGTCTTAATACTGTCCCTTGTTGAAACATATGCTGAGCACTAATAGGGCAGGCTCATCCGGAATGATACCATTGGCTTATAGAATACCAGGGTCAAACAATGCTTTTATTTCGTTGAGTACGGATACCAGAGGGCCTTTAAGTTATGCTGCTTAAGTGCCTCAAAAGTCAACACAACCAAAGCGCGGATTGTGGTGCGCTTGTCCATGAGCAGTTTCAGTTGTCCGCTATAAAAAAGAGGATACCAGTATATTTTAATTTAATATGATGCGATCCTTCAAAACAAAATATATCACCATCCGTCTCAAATAAAATGTGTCGTTTATAAACATATTACGCGACATTGTAAGAGTGGTAGAGTCACAATGTTTATCGCATTTTTACGTTGCAATTTTCAAGTTTGCAATTTCGACGGCGCGGTGATACGTTCATAAATTCAATGAAATTACCCATCTCTCTGCGCTTCAAGGAGGCCATATATTCAGCGTGGAGACAGCGTTCACGTTTTCGACCATCGCGCAAATGATAAATCAGAAGCGCACACAATATAGAGCAAAAAGTGCTTCATATATTCAGTGATTTAAATATTTAAATGAGTTCAGGATATGAAGGAATCCTCGGAATAATGCACGCCTGTTGAAGTATCATACAGTGTTTGGAGGGCGCCAGCGAATTTTTAAAATGGACTTAATTTTTTTCTCCAGGCAATTGAAAGTGCTGCGCGCTCCTAGAAAGTTTTAATGATAGCATTTTACGTTCTATGTATTAAATGCGATGTTAAATGTTACTTTTAATGATTTTTATAATTAATTCAGTGTTCAGTGCTTTACGGTGGCCGGGCGAGTGTTTTAACAATGTCACAAACTTGGGAGAGCCATGCTGGCGGGGATATTCACACAACAAGTCGCCCCAATCAGTCGATGTATCCATAACAGTCACTAGAGTGGGGCGACTTGTTGTGTGAATATCAGGGTACCACTTGTAATGTTTTTCTATTGCCTATGAAATTATACCGCTTACATAACGTAAAAAGCCGGCAACCAAACCAATACGGGGATTGTGGAGCGGTAGTCTATGAGCCGCGACCCCAACCCCCTAGCTCTTGCAGAGCCACAGGTGTGTTGCTGGTCTTTAATGAATAAGTACGCTCTTTTCATGAAAGTCCCCAAGTCGTATTGGTTACGAAATACCCCTGGTGACAGCTGATTCCACAGGTTGTGGTGCGCGGCACAAAATACCTTAAAAACGCTCAGTTTGTGGAACGAAAAACATCAAGGCGATAACGATGAAACTTTGTATTCTGCCTCAATTTTCGATGATGAAATTCAGCTGCAGGTATTAATAAAAGGATGATTAATATAAAGATGTCAAACGAAGCAATATCTCTTTGCAACGCCAATGAGTCGAGCTGATCGGAAAGGATCTGTTCGTCAACAATTCTGCCTAGAGGAAGAAGCATATATTTGGAAGGTTTCGTTCAGAGGAGTGAGCAATACTCAATATTCGATGCACTCATGCTATACTCCGTACGAGGCCGATTTGCGCTTTATAAAGTAATTACAATGCAACCGTGAGGATCTAATAACGTAGTATTTCCTGCCGTGATCTATCATCGTTGTATACAAAAACAAGTGGCGACGCTATCTGCAAAAAGCAGATCGGGCCACACAAGCTGTGCTGCGACCACATTAATAATTTATCAGCACATGACGGCTGTTCGCTAATAAAGCGAGAATTCGAGTTGGCAATATGAATAAAAGCATGCAGCCGGAACTCGCTTCGTCGGAAGCACGCGGCCCGCCCGGCCGATGACAAATGGCCGCTCGCCACTTTCATTTAGTTTGCATTTAAATTAAACAAGCAAATCAGGAAACATTGTCTGCTGTGAAAAATTCAAAATGCAATTACCAGTTCAAATGTTTATTTCTACTGTTTTATATTTTGTTGGGGTTCTTGGGTGCGTATTTTATTAGCGCTATACATGAAGTGTTGGACTCATTCGCTGTCAGTAAAAATACTTAACTATTACTTTTTTATGATATTGCCGAGAATAGAGCGGATGGTTCTCCTATGTGGTAAGAGAACACTATCCCATGGACAATTGCGCTATAGTTCGCGCATTGGCTTTTTAGGAGTACGACTACGATTTCAGGCTGTGTATTCTGTGAGCCCATTATATCACTTCGGATGAGCTGGCTCAATTCGTGCGCTAGCATGTGCTTCAGCATGGCTCTCCCAAGGGTGTTTCTATTTTGTCATATTATCCATATTGTTTTATATTTTGTTGGAGGTTCTTTTATCGATGCGAGTTTTATGTGCGTAATGGTAGTGAGCTTTGGACTCATTCGCTGTCAGTAATAGTACTTAACTACTCTATTACTTTTTTATAGTATGGCAGGTATTAGCAGTATAATTTTAAGAACCTCCTATATTATTACTCACTCACTCAGCGAAACACAGTACAAGGTGGCCCAATTAGTGCGTTGGTGTTATATACAAACTCTAGTTCTCATTTCGTTAACATATAGATGTTATTAATGTTTTTATAGCATAGCGGACAACGGAGCAGCTGCGTCTCCTATATGGTAAAAGAACTACGCCGCCTATGAACTACCGCGTCACAGTCCGCGCATTGGTTGTGATGCCGGCTTTTTACGCCGCGTAAGCTGCATTTTTAAGGGCCTCCGATATCCTCATTCAGCCAGCGAAACAAAGTAGAAGTATCGTTTCAAATTCAACAACCATTTCACGCTGAGTATTCTGTAAACTCGTGGTATCGCTTTGGACGAGCCAATCCAATTATTGCGACCGCATATGCTATAGCATGGCTCTCCCGCGGGTGCAACAGTATTAAGACACTCGCCTGGCCACTGTCGAGCCTTTACAAAGACTGAATAAATTTTAAACTAAATTATAATTAAAATTGTACAGACCGTGATTCGAACTCGATACGACTTATTAAACCATTTAGCTACGAGGCTCTATATACTACATAATAAGATAAGGTATTTATAGTTCATTCGTTTTCCAGATATACTTGAAATATGTTATAATAAAAATATATGTAATAAAATCTTTCATAATACATTTTCTTAAATTCAGCTCCAGAAGAACATTATAAAACAAAAGCACACATCATATAAGATTCCCACCTGCACCGGTCGCCGCTATACAATAAAAAAGATCTGGGAAAATTAACAGGTAACATTTGCTCAACTTTGAATTGATAATTTGAAACGTGTCATCAGCTTTCGCCCTCATGTTTTTACACGGCCTATAAGCCGGACGTCAATAATAACGCCGTACCAATATTTATGCGGTTCTATAATTTATGGCTCACTCGATACTTTTCGTGTTTACAGCACAACATTTATAACAGCTATCATGTTTAGAATTTAATGATTTGACCTTATGGTGTTCCCTATACATTTTCATATACAAATATTATTATAAAAGATCAAAAAGTGATATTATATTGTAGAGGGTCTTTCAACAAGGACGATCGATGTTAGCTCGATATGCTGTCTAGCTTGATATGTTGAGCTCTTAGATCAGTTGGATCTTGTACAGATGCAAGCCCAAGCCCGACGCAAAATTCTCCAAGTTGAAGTTTGCGAAAGGCCGAGTTCTTGTGCGCGGCGACAAATCCACTGCCTCGAAGTCTCCCGAACACTCACGTATAGCGGCGATGTTCTCGGTCAATCTTGGGTTTGTGTCAAATTTCCTCACCAGTCGTTGGCGACTAGACTTGGAATGGTCACCGCGTCTGGCGTAAAATGGGCGAAAGGCGCGCAACGTTTGCACTAACGAATATCCATTTTGATAATAAAGTTTTATCATTTGCACTTGCTGCTCAACCGTGTTACTTGCCAAGATGATTTTGCATCAGTGACTGAATAAGAAAAAACTGATTGACCACAATAAAAATGAACTGTCAGATGTCGTCAAAACAAAATGGCCGCCGCAGATAATTTGAAAGATTTATTTCGATTTATAAGATCTATTTGAATGGTGGAAAGGCATTTTGTGACGCGCACCACCGCTACATGGAATTATCTTACCTTAAAAATACAGGGTGGAAGACAGTTTATTCTAGGTAAGAGTCCTGGTCCTTTCATTCAATAATGGGGTAGGCCTATGTTACTTTGCAGTTATATTATCTTAAAATGTATAAATCTCCTGTCACGAAGTTTGTCCGCGATGGAATCCTAAACCGCTTAACAGATTTCGTTCAAATTTGCACGCAATATGCAGTTTGGTCCAACTTGAGAGATAGGATAGCT
>DWCF01002335.1:0-24519 GCA_018230265.1 Delias oraia | reverse complement strand
TATGATATTAAAATGTACTCTCTAAGGAATAAACATAACTCAATTTAATATACATTGTTATATTCTAATAATACAATTTAATTTAAAAATATTATTCGCATATAAAAAATTGCTTATTAATATTGATAAAAAACAGTATATTAGTAGTTATAAAAATTAAATTATTAAATTAAAATAGACACATACTTAAAATTGGCGCTTTAACAAAATCCATATAAAAACCCTTGTTTTAACCCAAGGATAAACTGAATTGAAAACCAACGTCTGAAACAATAAATGAAGAACATTTTACAGTTCTTGACATATTTCCTAGATGGCGCGGCTTATTCAATTATAAACTTTTTCCAATGCTGTTACAAAGTTAGTTCTCTGGGTGGTTCAAGAAATAAACTCATAAAATATGTAATAATTTTAATATTCATCTTATCAATAAATCAAGACAATGTGTAATTTTGTGGTATGGTTCCTCAGGAATTTTTAAATTAGTTAACTATTAAATTATTAAATTTAATTTTTATTTTTATAAAAAACTAGAGAGTATTGTCATATCTTTAAAAAATCATCGAACGTTTCTGACATTTTAATATAAAAACATGAAACGTTGGTTCACAACAATAAATACGCTATCACAATATGGAGTCCTTTTGAGGAAAACATTGTTCGCCGCTTTTCCGATGTTTTGCACAAAAATATTGTCTTTCAGAATTGATAGGCCTATTAATATTGTATACAGTTGCACAGGCGGTAGCTCCAGCCTATACACGATACGGTGTTTCCCACGGAAATTAATGTTTCAACGGATTTCCCTGTTTATTTTTAGCAAAAGAAAATTCCTTTGTCTACAAGAAGCTTTTAATCCATTTTTCCCAATGTGTTCTTTAAATACAAAAAGTTAAATTTGACCTGCATCCAGCGTCTTCCGGCTACCTTTGTAAGGTCGTATGTACAGTGCTAGTGTCTGCTAGTCCGTGGTCTGCATTCTACCACTGTTCGGTTGGTTTTTTTTTGGTGACTTTAGTTTGTCTACAGATTTCCTCATTTCTGATTCGATCACGTAGAGAAACTCCGAGCATAGGCCTCTCCACAGCTCGCTGAGCGACCTTTGACAGCTTTGACATGAGGCCGATGGTGAAAGGCCACGTTTCCGTTCCGTATGTCATCACTGGTAACAAATACTTACAATTACTCAAATAATCTATGTAGAGAATTAAATGTATGAATAATGTATATTTAATGTAAAGTTGATTTCGTCAAAGAGAATTCGACGTCCCTATAAATTTGGTATTTAAACCTTAGTAGTCGAGTTTTGGTGATGCAAATTTATTCATATAAAATTTATATAAGTCTTGCCTAGTCCAGTTTATGCTAAAAATCTTTCATGATTTATAACAAATTTACAACATGACATAAATACTATGTAAACATAAAACTAACATTGCCTAAGATCTCATTTCTAAAATTCAGTTTGAAGCGACGCTTTTATTAGAAATATTTAAGAAGTAAAATAATAAAGAAGCAACAAAAAATAAAGTATATATTTCTGTACTTTTAAGCAATTTTAAGAATTTATGATACATAATAACGACTGTCAGCATTCAATCCGCAGAAAAATTTACGGGTTTGGCGTTTATACTTAAACTAAATACAATTTTATTAAATGAAAAAAATACATCATCCGCTTTTCTGCCTACATAAATAAACAAGTTTGAACTAATTAAATTTTAATTACTTATTCATTATAATGCCCGCTATTCACCGTAATGGATTTTAAATTAAACTCCAGATGAATTGAAGCTTCGTAAATTTATTTTTATATTTATAAGACAACTTAAATGTTACTATTATTAGAACGCGTATGAGGCGTACACACATTTTTGTGTTCCTCTGCAAATTGTGGTTAGAATTTTCAGAAAAAAAAATTCGTTGGGTATGTACAGATTGATCTCTTACCAGCTGAGGAAGAAGTTGATCAGTGAAAAAGCAGCACGTGTTTCCACTACACGCTCCAATATGAAAACATCCTATTAGATCTATTATAAAGGCAGAAGTACACTAAATAATATATATGGTTTACCAGATTGATGATATCATGGTTTTATATTCGAATGATTTTTGCACATCTTGAAAACCAGAACCCTACTCTGCCCTAGGTAAGTTTATGGATAAAGATATTTTTTAAACAATTAAATATTTAACAGATCTTACATATTACTTTGTAACGCAGTTTCTTGTAAGGCATGCAGATTTTAGTGACGCGTGTTCGCCTAGACCACGAATTCTATTCCCGTCTTCGCGACACTTCAACATTCAAGATCACTGTTCAAAACATCACGCGGAAACATCCATTTAAATTGCACTTGGCCAGCTTTGATCTATTTTCAAACTATTAAATAACGTGGTTTTTAACTAAAGGCCGCTTCATTTGTGAGGAATTTAGAATTAGGTTAATAAAAACTTCAATTTTCAGAAGGACATGAGTATAACTCTTCTTTATTAAAGATAAAGAGTTTAGAAATAAACATTTTAATTTATCCCGTGGGAAAACCAGGCTGAAATATATTCTGACGCACTAATTGAGTCGGCTCGTCCGAAGTGATACCACGTGCTCTCTGAATATCAGCGTGAAACAGTAGTAGTAAATTTATTCGGTGAGTGAGTGAGAATATTGAAGAGCTCCGTGAAGTCATACTGCTAAAGAGGCATAAAAAGCGGACAACACAAAAAAAGCGTGGATTATGGTGTGATTGTCCATGGGTGAATAACTTACCATAGAAAAGATTTGCTTGCTATGGCAACACAATAAAAAAACAAACTTTTCAGCTTTTAAATTTGACTTGAGTTTTTAAAGTTAAATTTAAATGATTTAAATATTGTTTTGTTTGTTAAAAGTAAACTTAGAAATGCTTATAAACAATTTACATTAATTTTACTAGTATTGGATAATTTCTACGCCATAGAACCTAATCTAACAACCTCAATTGCAAGTCTAATTATTATTTTTTATTTATTTTTTTATTCTATTGCAAACAACGGATCAGGTGGGTCTCCTATATGGTAAGAGAACACCGCCGTCCATGAAAAACAATAATGTTAATAAAGTAATTGCTTAAAATGTGTGAATATTGATTTCATCCAAAATTTTGATGTTATATAAATATTCATCTTCTGTTTGAAAAATTTCATCTTTTTTTCTGAATTAGGAAGATATTAATCATATTACTTCACATACATTAATTTGATGTAACTAAAATATTGAAAATTCTATTTCACAAGTCGTTACAGTTAACCACATAACAAAAACGATCGTTAAGGTTGAGTAGCTAACCAACCCGGAGGTTCAATCAAAGTCGTGGTTCGCTTTTTGTACTAATTCAGTACAATGCTGGCTTTGTATTAATGGTTTATATATACTCTCTTATATAAAAACTTATCTCTTATCTCTCTTTTATTTCTTCTCACGAAGATTGCGGGCAACCACTGGACCCAAATCGCTTAAGATTATAATAGATGGGCGTCTTTGGGTGAGGCCTGAGTCCAGCAGTGGACTTGATAGGCTGATGGTGATGATGATATACTCTCTTTATTTTTAAAATACATTAAGGAATTTTAAAGAAAATTTCAATCAAATCAAGAAAATCCTGCAAGACAATCAAAGTGCGGACTAAATCGCTTTGTTTTCTTACCATATAGGAAACCCACTTATCTCCGTTATCCGCTATACCATAATATAATACTAATAAAATAAAATGCCACCTAAAGAATTCCACCTAAGCATCGTTATTACCGTATAGTTCCGTAATAAATATAAATTTTAGTATCTCACAAACTGTCTAAATGAAATCGTTATTAAAATGTAATCGTTGTGTCCTTGTTAATACACATTTAAGCTTATTTACGACAAATAAATCCAACGTGTACTCTTGTAACCCTCCCATAAATATTGTTACTTTTTCTGTATCGTCATTACTTAACGAATGGTATTATTTTAAAGCGATAATAGTTTTGTGAAATGTCTTCATCCATTTAAGTTGTATTGATGTAAGATCAGATTTCATCAGTATTTTCGTACCAATACAACTTGGGAACCTTGAAGAAAGGAGCGTACATATTACTTAAAGGCCGACAACGCACACGTGGCTCAAGGGCTAGCGTTGGCCTAGGTAGGCCTGCTCGATCTTCCCCGTTTTAATAAAAAAGTCGAAAATATATTTAATATTTGTCAGGTTTTTAAAGTATTTTACACTCGAAATCTAAATTATATTTACCAGTTTGAATCAATAAAATATAATCAGGATTATAGTATGTAATATAATGATAAATAAAAAAGTAAATAAATGATATAAATATAAACAAAAAACTAAGAAATTTTAATTATCTTCGGTGAATATGAAATACACTACTAACGGCAACATTAAATACGTTACTATGCTAAAAGTTATCGTTTAAATATTCTAATTGGAACTTTACCAACTTAGTCACAAACTTGTGTTTATAAACTATTAAGTCCCAAGATACTGCCACTAATTATATAGAACAGCATTTAATTTACACTTTATAAAAGTTATAGGAAAAGGTGGATGCAAATTGCAAGCGAGGGTTGGCGGGAAATCGCCTTAACAATTCAGTCTTTCGTCTAACGCTGAGCGGTGCGCTCGGTCTGCGTGTCGAAAGCCCGCGTCGTACGATCGACCAAACGAATATACAAAACTTATTCTAAACCTATCTACCTAACCCGACCTCAGCCCTAATTAAACGAACGAAACATGCGAGCTTAGATTAAAATGAAACACATTTAACACTCAATTTTGTGGATAACATAACAATCATGATCCCAAAATTGTTTCAAAATCAATTTTTACACAAGAAACGACTGAAGTTTTCTACTCGCATTGCTTATACCACTTTGTAACATTTACACCTTTTGGAATTTACTTAAGCCCTCTGTCGTGAGTGTTTTAGAATTAACGGTGTATTATAACTCCTAGTTGATAGAATTGTGAATGTGCAGTTAAAGTGTTGTAATTATCCTCATTATTTTTCAATCGGTAAGTTCTATAGGTATTTTACTATTAAAATTGAAGGTACATCAACATAAGTCATAATAACTTGTACTAATTATTTATTAAGGTAATTCTCACTGGATGGAAATATACATTTATAATTAGAAAACAAAATATAAAGTATTGGTACAAAGAAATGTATTCATGAAACTCTTAGTGCAAATTAAAGCAATAATTTCAACTCAACTGAAGTTCGTAAGTGTGTTTTTGAAATGCAAAGCAGTGTAGAGGAGGAAGGTTAAATAGGAACAAAAGTCTTTAAACAAAGCACAATGCAATCCAATTATAATTGTTCCTACCTACAACGCTACTATTCCAAGTTCTATTTTTCATATTTTCATGCTTTATCTCTATTTAAAAAATATATTTAATCTAAATATTATATTTACTACATAGCTCTTAATTTTATATATATTTGTCCTTTACAAACAAAGGCGTAAGGTCGCTATAACTAAGTCCGCTAAGATTACCTACTATATTTATTAATGATTACACTATTACAAATCTCTCAAGGCCCAAATGTCCGAAATAAATTAACATGTAACGATGGCAACACCATCTGTTATAATATTTTTAACATTCCTTCGTTAAACACAAAATAATTCAAATCTAATCAATAATTTTCAATTATTCATGATATTAACTAACTAATTATTACGAGTGACTAAAGCTACTACTTAAGAGAGTCTTCTTACCTTGAAGCGAGAGGTACCGGGTTCGAATACCCGTCCGGACAGTTATAATTAAATTTATGCGATCTCTGGAAGGGCTTCACAGAGTCCGGGCGAGTCTTAATACTGTCGCACCCGTGAGAGAGTCATGAAACATATGCCGATGCCCAATTGATTTGTCGAAGTGATACCACGGGTTCACTGAATACTCAGCATGGAATGGTAGTTGTACTTGATACGGTACTTCTACTATGTTTCGCTGAGTGAGTGAGGATATCAATGGACCATAAAAACAAAAAATATATAAAGAGATAAACAATAACGCAGGCATTTGAAAAGCAAAGTAAGACAATATTTATCATCTTTAATCGAGTTTAAAGACTAAAGGATGTTTACAATTAGGAACTAAAAGTTGAGAGATGCTTATAAATGTTTATTTAAGAACACTGTAGGTGGGAGGAACTAAACGCATAAATCCAACATAAATCAGTAGGTAGTATTTTGAATGAAAAAACAGCTATTATTATATTGTCACCAAGTTGCTGTCATGGGCGCTATCATAGAGATCACGTTCTACACTCTGTGCCAAGTCCAATGACATCTAGGTTATTTTTAAACTATTGCAAAGCCAAATAGTGCATCGATATATATGATACTGATCGACCAGTGGTCCAAAATCGACCAAATTTATTAAATTTTTTAGTTAAACTTTTAAACGTATATGATTATGTTGTGTCTTTCTGTCTGTTTGAGAACTTTTATGGGAAGAAAGGTTATACATTTAGTTATTAAATTTGTTATTTTGTCTTATTTCTATTTAAAATTACAATCTACTAATTATGAGTTATAATATGAAGGCATTTAGAGGCTTTTATTAATCTATCTCTGAAATGAACATGGTTTTAATTTACAAAGGAAATTTGCAATTTCAACTAACCACACGGCTTTATCTGTAACGAGCAAGGCTGGAGGGCTCGACATTTGATTGTCATTCAATTTATGACCAGAGCACATCACCGTGGGTATAGGGTGGCTGAAAGGCTTTTATTTGAGTAGTGTTCAACACTCGCAAGATTTTGTCTGAACCGGCCAGAGATTTCTTGTATCGATAACTGTAGACTGACATAATCATCATATATATCAGTTGCACTGTTGAATAAGCTCTAAATAGTAAGTTATATACTTAAGACAAATAAAATATGGCTACAAAGACGGAAATAAAATCATTTTTTTTTAATATGTCTATACTAATTGATTCCACAATTAAATGCATTAAATATATATTTATGCTTAATATTTATTAATTTTTTAAGAGAAAAAGTGGCTAAAAAAGCGCTATATAGCGTAAAGATGACAAAGATTGGTCCCAAACCCGATCCATCTACACATTACTGATGTTGATCAGAGTTTCAATACAAAAATAAACTCAATGACGCTATTGACATGTAAATTGCGAAACATTATAAACAACTCGAAAACTCGTGTGCTAATGCGTAATAAATTGAAATGTCCAACACGACAGGTCCGGTAATAAAATTGAGGAGATAATTTCTATAGCTCCAGACGTGAAGACGCCTGGACAACTGGTGTCGTCATAATTAATCGTCCTTCTCACGCATTTTATCCATATATTCTCTGTTATATAAAATTGTGAGAAAAAGAACGTAAAATTTTTGTATCATTAAAATTACACAACCTACAGCTTGATATACATGCATCTACCTCTAGTAAAGTTAAATACTAAATGAATTTCGACAACATAACAACATAAACTCCATTTCTTACATTAATATTAGCAATATTTTTTTGATTGTTTCCTATGTCAAAAATTCACAATTAGACGTAAAAATAATTGAAATGCCAATCTGTGTCACAGAAAATGAACTTATTTTTTCTTACGTCGTTTTACTTTAGAGCATCGTCGTTTGACTATTAAGAAGATAAAGAAATTGGTCTGTCATAACTAACAGAATTTAGTGCCTCAATCCATAAATAACATCATATAATATTCACACAAAAAATAATTGTTTATAGTACCGAAACAGTAATAATACAGTCTAAAGCTCTCAACGTCAATCTGTATTTACGAATCTATTAAAGCTTCCATTTTTAAAAATTTCAACACAATCAAATGTTAGACGCGCTCGCTAAAATAGTTTACCATACAACCATCAGTTATCATTGATGAGTCTTGGATTATGCTTGGATATTATTTTATAACTACTGTATAAATGAATGGTAAACTTATTAATTCATGCAGATGTGTATACATATCAATCATCAGCTTATAATATGATCCTAATTAAATTTAATGTATGGTATAGCGGACAACGGAGTAGGTGGGTCTCCTTTATGCTAAGAGAATACCGCCGTCCATGCCCAACCGCGCCATAGTCCGCGTATTGGTTGTGTTGCTGGTTTTTTATGTCACTTAATTGGAATTTTGTAAGGGCCTCCGATATCACTCATCATATTAAAAATTATAGTTTAGTCAACAACGTTCAACGTTAGTTTATTGATAAACAATCAGTTAATTTGTTTACAACACAACAGTCACCAATTATTAACTAATACACTCACCTAATAAACTAAATATGACTAAAATATACTATAATTACCGTTATACCAAGTTATATTTTCAACTTGTGGCAATATTTACTTTTTCTTGAAAATAGATAAGACACTGGTACTATTAAAATATTATTTTCATAATTCTTTTATTCTTAGTTGAGGTCCAAGAACGCTTTATCAAACAGTTACGAAAAAACTATGTTATAACAAAATATGTTTCGTCTGTTTTAGAGACTTTTTTTGTAGCTTTAAAATAATGATGTATCTCGAACTGTATCCTGAAAATCTATTTAAGAATTGTAAAGATAAATCAGCGTTATTACATTTTTTTAATTCTATACTGGACAACGGAGCGGGTGGGTCTCCTAAATGGTGAGAGAACACCTCCGCCCAAGAACAACCGCGCGATAGTCCGCGCATTGGTTGTGTTTTCGGCTTTTTACTCCGCTTAAGCGGCACTATTAAGAGTCTCCGATATCCTCACTCACTTTTCGATATACAGTACAAGTATCATTTTACGCTGAGTATTCTGAAAGCCCGTGGTATCACTTCGAGGAGCCCAATAAGTGCGTCAGCATATGCTTCAGCATGGCTCTCCCACGGGTGTGACAGTATTAAGATACCCACCCGGCCACTGTCAAGCCTTTTCAGAGACCGAATAAATTATAATTAAATTAAAATTGTCCGGACCGGGATATAAACCCGATATCTTTCTCTTCTAGGTACACTTTTACAACCATTAAGCTACAAGGCTATTAAATGTTAAATTAATGTGATACAAATGACAATTACATCAATATGATTATAAAGTTACAAGATTATCTAGAGAAGAAGGCAAAAGAAGCTAAGCTTGAGCCTTTGACAAATGTAAAACGAAGTGCTCAGGAATCTAAATATGTAACTTCAATTAACAAAGGTAATCTTGGTATTGTAATCGCTTTAACAATAGGCGTATCTAATCTGGGCGTTTTGATTCCGATCGATACCTACCAAATGAAATTGGACCGCTCTCGTTTCTAGAGTACTTACATTAATCCCTATGTTACGAGGAATGTAAATATAACCTAGGTATATAATAAAAGGTAATATGTTTAATCATCGTCATCATCACCAGCCTATCAAGTCCACTGCTGGACATAGGCCTCCCCCAAGGACGCCCACCTATTACGATCGTGACCGAGCTAGATGCAGCAGTTGCCCGCGATCTTCGTGAGATCGTTTTTCCATCACGTGGTGGGACGTCCCACTCTGCGTTTCCCTATCCGTGCGTTGCGTATCCGTGTGGTTCCCGGATTAGTACCACGCCCAGTCTTCCTAATAGGATGTCGTAAGAGGCGACTAAAGGAGAATTCACCGAGGGTGGGCAGCAGCGCCCTTACGAGTACAGTAGATGTTCTGCGATCACCAACCCGCCTCCTAACCGTGGTGATTTGCGGAGGCCTATATCCAACAGTGGACTTTAATATACAGATGATGATGATGATGATGTCAATATTGAATCTACAATTCAAAATTCAACTGATACCTACGTATTGTTCAAAACATGGATAAATAAAAATTTGATCATCAATAATTTATTCGTCAAATATATCCACAATTGATGTACCTACTTCTAGTTCAATATAAATGGCGATAAAATACAGGCATATATGAAATATATTATTTTTTCAATTGCTAAGTGGATTATAATGAACATCCTATAATCCATTACATTTTTCACATGGGAATACACTCGCGTTGTAGTGAGAATAATAATATATTAACAAACTAATATACTTTAATATATTGCGATCATTTTGCAAGATATCTTTATATATACCTATAGATGTATACGTCATATATAAAATTAGTAACTCTGATAAAAATTGATTGCTCTAACCAGATTAGGTTAGAGCAATCACACTTATGCCGAACTTATATGACAATAATAGGCGCAAATCGGATTTAAAAGAATCACAATATCGCGTACCACAAATTAGTCTTGAAAAATGTCTGTTGGTTCTTCTGTTTGACATATATCATATTTCGGCGTCATTTAGAGTAGCGTTGTCATTTTTTAATACAATCGGTGGCAAACAACCTGGAGGCTCACCTAGAGCAAGCGGTCCTCCGCCCATGGGCACCCCCAGCCCTTCCAGAGGTGCGATGCCGACCTTTAAGAATTGTGAACGCTCTTTTATAGAAGGTACCCAAGTCGTTTTGGTTTGGAAATAATACCTCTGCTGGCATTTGATTCCACAGAGAGATGGTGCGCGGCACAAAATGCCTTAAAAACGTACAGTTGAGGGATGACTTACATTACTTTCTACCTCGATGTTCGATGGTGAAATTCAGCAGCATGTATCAATCCAAACAGCTCCTCCGAACATTCCCCGTGATAGATGCGGTAGAAGATGCTGAGTGAAGCAACATCTCTACTCAACGGCAAATAGTCAAGCCATATTTTTCTTATAAAAACATTCACTTGAATTCTGCATCTCACCCCTAAAATTCCTCGGCCTACTAACTTAAAATCTAATCCCCTCAATTAATTAAAATTTTTGTAAATTTTAGTGTAAAAAGTAAAATGAATTTATGTAAATACATATGCATATTTATTCTCTTACCTTCTTACCTACATTGGAAATACTCGTCAAAACTGTAACATGAACTACTATTAAGTTAATCTTATTACCTTTGAGCTGTCAGAATTCTCTAATTATAACTTTAGTTCTGGTTTCTAACTAAATTAGTGAGGTACTTGCAGAAGTATAATGTGGGTCTTGAGCCGTCTCTTACTCATTCACGCCTTAATAATGTTATAATCATAGTTATGCTTGGAAATACTTACGAAAAGTAATCCAATAATCAAAAGGAATCAGATTTACTATTTTATACTATAGACGTCAATTATATATTCTAATAAGCAATTATGTTCTTGTATATATAATATATCCATAACATGATCCGCATATGCTTCAGCATGGCTCACCAACGATTTTTAAAAACTGAATCTTAACTTTCAATATTAAATTTTAATAATGTATTATAATTAAACAAAATATTATAAAAACATATAATTTATTATTCTAATTCTTTATGAAATAAAAAATTCTAGATTTTTTTGCTCATATATATTAAGTTTTGTTAGTAATCAACACGACAACATGCGACAAATAATTGGCCAAGTAAAAATTCAACAATTATAGATTTACCTGTCAGATTATATATTATTTGCAATTTTCTTAGTTAAAAGTATATTTTCAGCCGTAAGACGTCCACTGCTGGACATGGGACTCCCCCATGGACCATGCATATCTATCTGAGGTGACCTGCATCCAGCATATAATATATTTATATATAAATTGAATTAAAGAAACGTTAACAATTTCCAAGTTTTATAAAATTGCGCAATTTCAACTTTTTCTTTCATTAAATCATCTCCTGACAAACAAAAAAAAAATTAATTAGTGAATTCGCTCCAACCCGGGTACCGTGAACGAGGGAAATAGAGATTAATTTATATATTTATAATATATATATTAACATGGAATGATATGCACACTTAAAGATATTCACAACAGTTATAAAAATAATCTTATATACTTTTTCATAAAAGTCAATCAAATAGTCACCAAATAAATTACCTCATTAGTTTCAACGTTATCACCTCGATGTTTGTCGTTCCACGACTGAGCGTTTTTAAAATTTTAAAATTTTGTGCCGCGCACCACGACTCTGTAGAAACAGCTGCCAGCAGGGGTATTTCCAAAACCATACGACTTGGGGACCTTCAAGAAAAAAGCGTACATATTCCTTAAAGACCGACAACGAACCACGCCTCAGCAAGGGCTAGGAGTGTCTATGGGCGGAAGACCGCTTAGCTTGAGCCTCCTGCAGGTTTGCCAATCATCATCATCATCATTTCAGCCGTAAGACGTCCACTGCTGGACATAGGCCTCCCCCTTGGACTTCCATGAATACCTGTCGGATTGCCAATAATTCTACAAAATGACATGATATTACAGAATATATTTATATTGTATCCTCTTATGTATGCATCTATTATCAACCAGCGTCACCATTATTACCAACTGACAAGACTTAAAAATTTGAGAAGTATTTATGTACGTCAGCCATTAGCTATTTATAAAATTGGGAAAACTCACAACAGTAAATTTAGCCCAGTGTCATTAAATTTAGTTTAGTCTTAAACGAAGAGTATGCTTGATAATGCATATAAAGTTTGTTTTCACTCGAAACATGAAAAAGATAATAAACGTAACTGGATGAGAGGAGAGGTATGCTACCCGTAGAAGAGCCATGTTGAAACATATGCTGACGCACTCATTGGGCCGGATCCTCCCGAGTGATACCATGGACTCACAAAATACTCAGCGTTAAACGATTCGTCTACTGTGTTTCGCTGAGTGACTGAGGATATCCGAGGCCATTAAAATGTTGCTTAAGCGACATAAAAACAGCCGACAACACAACCAATGCGAGGTTGTCCATGCGTGGTTATGTTCTCTGACCATATAGGAGACCCACTTGCTACGTTGTCCACTATTCCATAAAAATATATGTATATAAATAAATATAAATATGTATATATATTTAAGGCGTTTTGCCTGTCAATTAATGGCTATTACGATAATAGAACGCAATCATAACAAATCATTAATTTTACAAGCTAGTATTGAATTTCAATGTTAAAAATATATACAAAATTATCAAAGTTATTCCTTCATTGTATTAAGTAAAGTTTTTGGTGTAAAATAAAATAAAAATAAGGGACGTTCAGAAAAACGTTCAGTTGTTGCGATAATCCTGGTCCGAAGTCATATTTGTAAGATGACAGCAGAAAAATGAAAGGTCGCGGATGAGGAAGACTTTCGTACGTAATAAACAGCTGAGATTTGAAACCCGGCCGCAGGTGGCTGATGATGTAAATTTAGAATGTGATTCGTGGCGTTCATTGTCACCGGCACTCGCCAAGGCCCGCTTATTGGCTCATCTTCACTGAGTGCGTTTACAATTACATAAGTTCACTAACATTCCACATTTCAGTTTGCTCGTCAAAATACTTCAGCGTTTCATTGTCTTGACTTAAATATTTGTTGCAGCTATAAATATCTTAGTGGGATTTTATTAAATAAGAAGAAATATGTTGGTCAGTGGTAACTCCTGAGAGTGGAGTGTTGACTATTCATCTCAGAATTAGTCCAATTTACTCAGTAAGAAACTTAGTTTTGAGGTTATATTAATTTTTGTAATTTTATTTTAGTTACAAATGTTTTTTTATTGTATAGCGGACAACGGATCAGGTGGGTCTTCTATATGGTAAGAGAACACCGCCGCTCTTCAACCGCGCCACAATCCGCGTATAGTTTTAATAAACATTATGTAATATTTATAATCAAACAGTTAGTTACGATGCAAATATTGTTGAAATTTATAAAATAGGATCGGTACGATAATTTATTTTTAAAAATATTCACGAGTAATTTTTTTTAGTGGTTGCATTTAAATAAAATACATTATCTGAAAAAAATATATTTTACATAGAAGTGGGTCAAGTCTTAAGTATATTCTCATATTTGATTCCTGAAAATAATTTATAAGTAGCACAACGTCGTTCGCAAATATAAATTCAATCATCGTAAATCATGGCCGGTCAACTTTTGACGCGAATGTGAAATGCTGTAAATTAACTTGAGTGATACGGGTAAACTCGTAATTCTAAAGTTTACTGTCATACAATGACGGTTATCAGCTTTATGGCGCTATTAAGAACTTATCCGGAACACGTACAGTACTTTTGTATGAACTTTTCTGCGAAGCCGTTTCTTTATATCTATTTGTAGCTGATACTCCCTTAGCAGTTAACATATATAACAAAACAACAATAAAATTTTATAATAAAGAAGAATTCAAAAAGTAAGTAATGTAAAACAGCTAAATACCACCGCCGCCTAAGAATGAACCATGCTGCATTCCACTAAGCTTGTGTTGCCGGCTTTTTAATTCGTTTAAGCGGTATAACTAGGTCTCCGATATCTTCAGTCATTAAAAGAAACAGTAAAATTGTTATCTTACGCTGGTGACATAGATACATTTTCAACGGAATTAATATATAGAAATGACATTCATTATTGGTAATTTATTAATGATATATGAAAAAGATTTCCATATAAACACTAAAATTAATTAATAATTAATTTGACTGGTGGGCTTTTGCGATATTAAATAAAAAAAATTACGTAATTTTAATAAAATTCAGTTACTTTTATAACAACGAAATCGCAAAATGTAATTTTATTGTTATGTAATGTTTATTAACATTTAATAAGTGATTACGTAGATAGATCATATTACGAAAATAATGGAAAAAAAGAAAGTAATATTTTGCATGGAAAATAATTGGATACCAGTGGTGCCGTAGCGTTAAAAATATATTATGATTTTCTGTTACATTTTGGAACGGGCTTCCCAACTTTTCTTATGAAATTTTGTAAAATGTTGTAAGTGTATTTTAAAAGGATGATTATCTAGTCGCTACAATTAAATTTTATGACACTTTTTGAGGTAATTTATTCTAGATAGGCAAATAATATGTAATTCAATATTTGTATTATTACATTTATATTTGAAAATGGTTGTAAAATATTACACTCCCATATGTGATATATACTGACATAAGCTATGCTGCCGAAGTGACACCACGGCTCAGAGATTACTCAGTGTGAAACTTGTTCTGTATTTCGCTGAGTGGGGATAGCAGAGATTTTTAAAATATACCAGTAACAACCAAAACGTGAATTGTTTCTTAGTTGTCCAAGAGCAATCTTATCTTATTGAAGATCCGCTTAATCTGTTTCCCGATATACCATATAAAACAACTTCAAATATTCACACACACACACTACCTACTAAATCTTGAATAATCACATTCGGCACATTTAAAGATGTTACTGAGGGTCAATAATTTATAAGACGTCGGCGTAATAGAAATTGGTGTATTACCTACATAGTAAAACGCTACAAAGGACATCAAGAAACTTCATTCACTAAATAGTAAACGTAAGCGTGGACTGGCTTAAGGTGTGGCATCAAGTGAAACGTGTCACGTAATTTATTAACAAAAGGTGCCTTTGTCGCGGGTATTAATTATTTACCCGTTGCCCTAATTTGGTAAATACATAGTTTCATAACCCACAGTGCATAGTAGATAAACTGTATTTTGCAGATATTTCTTATATTCTTGCTTAATTAAAAACGCTGGCCAAGTTTTGATTGGATTTACGTGATTTGCCTGTGGTAGGCACAAATTCTGCTAACAAAATTAAAATATTCGATCATTGAAATTCTAACTTAAGACCTTTAGAATAAGGTTCAATAATTTTAGAAATTTGAAAACATAGTCATAGTAGATTTTTCTTAACTAAACTTAAGTTACTTGCTTCGCTTACAAAATATACTTTATTTCATTATAAAAACGGCCCTACAAGTGTTGGGGTATCCATGAATCAAGGCCAGCTTATTCCAGATGAGACTCAAAATTTATAATTTACTCATCTACATTAACTCTACACATCATTCACATTAAACATATGCAGAAATGTGCCTGTACCAAGCTTCTCATTTTAAAACTAAAAGTTAAAGTTATTGTAAATTAAAATTGATTACTTCGAGTCACCCGAAAGTCAGATTAAACAAAAACAAGTCTTAAAATATCCTTATTACTTTATTAATCCGAAGTATTCAGCTATTCCAGTCCCATATGGATGCTGGCTTGGCCGCGTTATGTCGCCGTAATTATTATTAAATTTAATATTCTTCAGCTATTTAGGTTATCATATATTGGATCAGACAATGGTATTAATATTGGATTGGAATATAATTAAAAATAGTAATTAAGTTACTTAAAAAAGTGAATTATGGGCCGCCATTTAATCGCAATAAAAGGGGATGATACTAGTCATAAATACATTTGTTATGTTTAATAAAAAGTAATTTGTTTTACATAAAGAAAAGAAAAATACTGGAAATATTTTTATAAAACATGTTACATTTCATTACAAATAATGAAATTGCTATGAAAACATGAGGGTTGCCCGTGGGAAAGTCATGCTGAAGCATATGCTGTGTCACAAATTAGGCCGACTCGTCCAAAGTGATACCACGGGCTTTTTAATTTTATAATGTACTATTACAATTAATTATTTTCATTATAAAAGAATCCTTTCCGCAATTCCATATCATTCCATTCTTTGCTTATAATTATTACGTTTATATTGTTCTTCTGTCTGTCTTCTGGATCATCTAAATAATTAACTCGAATAATAAAATATAAAAAACTTCACAAACATAAAATAAGAGTAAACATTGAAATTCAGACTAATATAGAGCTTTACATAATAGCAAACTTGATGCATGCGAAAGTGCAAAATCACTTGAAAATACTGAACGATGATTTAATTTTGTTAAAAGCTTTTAAAGCAGTGTTTGGGAAAGCTTGACAATGTGTTTAATAAAGTGTAATGGTTGCTGTATTGCCTGTATCTAGTTTTTATATAGTAATTCAGCTTTATATAACATCGCATTGCCGATTTGAATTTTCCCGTATGTCTGATAGAAATTTGTAACTTTTTTTACATATATTTCACAACTACAGTTGAATATATATACTTAAAATTTTAATCGAAATATTTGATAGCATTTTAATTTAATTTTTGTTTAAGAATTGAAAGGTAACCATATGGCTCACCTACGATCAGTGGGTTACCGCTCTTGGATACTCTTAGCCTCAAATGTGTCGCGGTTGTATTGCTGGCCTCTAAGAGAGACAGATAACCTCTTTTTTGAAGGTCCCCAATTCGTATTGAGACGTCAAATCTGATTTATAATGTTGGGACGAATTGTCACTTTATGCGGTAATCTTACACTGCCTGTACCGACAAATCCTGTCGCTTTTCTTGACGTACTTATATATTATTAATTGATTGGTTTTGCCCTATCTCTAGGTATTTTGTAGAAATTTCTTCTAATAAATAAAAAGGCCCTAATTTATTGATCTGGAACCTGAGGTTGATGTAAAAAACGATCAATCTTATATAATATTAATCTCTTATATATTCGATATATAATTAATTGACTTTCATGCAGTCGGGCAGTCGATGTTGATGTTTTAATTGCACGGGAGGTAAATTGATGAGTGTGGTAGTTATGGTCCGATTCACGCAGCGATAATACAAACGAATAATTTTATAATTCCTTTGTTCCGTTTGCTGGTATTGAGCTGTGCAAAAAGTTTTATCGGATTGAAAGAGAGCTAGTTTTTTCAAATGGATATGCCTTTGTATTGCTTTAATTTTCTCGACTTTAAGATTTCATAAACATTCCTACATTGCGTTTTTATGTGTTTTTTTACTGTTTGCTTCTTTTATTATCCTCTAAATATTTAATATATATATTAAAATATATATTTGATAATATAAATATTAAAAGATGTTTGGAAAGTATTATTTGATTCTGTATGTTACTGATGTTATCAAAGACTGTATTTTTCTGTATTTTATTTAGACGATTAAACATTTTCACTCATTTAATGTCTGCGACATTGTTGACGCTAATAAAACGTAATTACGTTTGCATTAAAAATAACATACTATAAGAAAATTCAAGCATATTGATGATGTGCCAAAATAGATGTGTTTTACGTATTTCAACCCATGCATGCGGTGACATTCAGTCAGTTTATATAACTCGTGAAAATTATAAACAATAATTTTAATTAACATTGAAATCTAATTATGATATGAATAAGTATAAATAGATATGAATAATATCTAATGATATTGGTTTTATTTTTTCTAAATATTATAATTTGTTATATACGTAAAAATGTTATGTTAAATGCAAAATGGAAGAATTTAAATCCAAGAATTTAGGTCTCAAATACAATTAAATATATGGATTTACATCATATTTTTGGTTGATTACTATTATTTCACTTAAAGTAGTTAAATTTGATTAGATTGATTTAAAAGACAATTTAGTAAAAATATCTCTACGGGTAAAAATAAACGACTTGTATCTAAAAGATATACTTGTACTAGGTAAATGCGAGCTCATACAGCTGCCACAAAATATTTTGATATAGAGAATTCTGCATATACATCTAATTTTAATTACATATTATTTTATATTTATATAATACAATTCATTATTGTAGTGAGAATTCATTAAGATTTTAACAGTACCATACAGACAAAAAAATTATACAAATTATTGTGTTGTGAAATAAATTTACTCGTTAAATTTCCCTCATTACAACCCCCTATATAAATTTTCATTTGGCGTGAACCGTCGGGAATACCTGGCTTAATTAAGGCGCGTGGACATATTTTTGGTATAGTGGTATAGAACAATCTCTGTGGAATAATGAGGGGAAGCAAACCCTCTTTGATGAGATCTTACATATTTTAATTGTTTTAATATTATTATTACTTTTATTCTATAACGGACAACGGAGCAGATGGGTCTCTTATATGGTAATAAAACATCGCCACCCAAAAACAACCGCGCCACACTCCGCGCATTGGTTGTGTTGCCGGCTTTTTACACAACTTAAGCGGCACTTTTAAGGGCCTTCGATATCCTCACTCACTCTGGGAAACAGTAAAAGTACCGTCTCACGCTGAGTATTCTGTGAGCCCGTGATATCACTTTGGACGAGCCGGCCCAATGAGTACGTCAGCATGGCTCTCTCACAGGTGCGACAGTATAGAGACACTCGCCCGGCCACTGTCAAGCTCGAGGCTCTTAAATATTACTTAATAATTGAGCGTTAAATTTAAAGTTGTTTCTTTTTGTTTTCAAATCATAGACAACAATTTTGTCGTTGCTTTGTGAATTGAAAAGAATCAACTAAATGATGATACCTAATCTTTTTTATTTCTATATTGTTTATAAAAATAGTTTTTAAATATCCTTATCACATCTTAATATACAACTGTTTTCACCCGTGGTAGAGCTTTTCTGAAGTATATTATACGGACGCACTAATTGGGCCAGCTCGTCCGAAATCATACCACGGTCTCACAGAATACTCAGGGTGACATATTACTTGTACTTGAAACGTTGCCTCTGCTGTGATTCTTTGAGTGAAAAATGCCGCTTAATTGGCGTAAAACGCCGACAACACAGCCAATTCGTGGACTGTAGCGTGGTTGTCCATGGGCGGCGGTGTTCTCGTACCATATAGGAGACCTATGTTCTTGGTTGTCTGTCTAAAAAAATCCAAATCTTATACTTATATATTAACTACAATATAACCCAAATAAAATAGATTAAAATGGAAAAGTCTTTCACAAGCCTCATGTACAATGTTGCACACATAAAATTTACTATCAAAGCTGACTGAGTAAGTTTTCAGTGACATCAAAAGATGCTGTAACATAATGTTAAGATAAGACTGTTTGAAGCGTCGAAAGGACGTTACTCAGGAAGATTTACATGGAAATTTTTTAAAAACCTTTATTTAAATTACTTATAAAAACAAAAGCCTTATAAATATTTTTCGGTATAAAAATAGATAAAACAAAGATTTTTCAAATAATTAAGTTCAACCTCTAACAATAGATCAATTTAATCTGGCCTATTAATTAATAATTACTTAAACGTAGACTGCTTACTCATCACATCTAATATAGGAGTATACTTTTTCTATACCATTAATATAAGTATTCATTATCTATATAAGTACCGTACCTCAAAGCGATTAAGAAGAACCTTCTTTTTAACCTGTAACATAAAAAAAATATTTTAAGACAGTAAAAGTCAACTGTCAAAAGTCAGATGTCAACATCTATTTAGAATTGTTTTTTTAACAATATAAAAGGTTTTTATACTCATTAATTATTAATATATATTTAAATTGTTGATATTAAATGTTTTAGAGGTATTTATATAGAAAACAACAATTAGACAATAAAATATAACATTTCTATTTTATTTTATTTTATTATTTCTATTTTATTTAAAGTTCTATTCTATTTTTATTATAAATTTGATATTTTATTATTTAAAAAAATGTGAGGGTATAAAAATACCCACTACAATAATATTATATTATTTTATTTATCACAGATGTTTGCTGGAATGCAGATGAATGCTGGAACAGTACCTTTTGTCGTTTTAAAGTAGGTAACCTAACCTAACTTTAGTATCAGTTCATTTAATATATAGTTCACACGATAATTTGTCGTGTTACCAAGCACACGCCGCGTTTTAATCAATATAATTCTGAAACGGTAAACAAAGGACCAAGATTATCTATTTGAACGCTTCGATGTAGTCAATATTTCATAATTTTTTCTTTTTTATTCTACAGCGGGCAACGGAACAGTCTCCTATATGGTAAGAGAACACCGACGCCCATGAACAACAGTGCCACAGTCCGCGCTTTGGTTACGTTGCCGTCTTTTTACGCCAATTAAGCGGCACTTTGAAGGGTCCCTATATACTCTCTCTCTCTGTGCGAAACATAGTACAAGTGCAGTTCACGCAGAGTATTCTGTAATCCCGTAGTATCACTTTGGACGAGCCGGCCCAATTAGTGCGTTAGCATATGCTTCAGCATAGCTCTTCCACGGGTGCAATAGTATTAAGATACTCGCCCAGCCACTGACAAGCCTTTCCAGAGACCAAATAAATTATAATTAATATTGCCGGACCGGTATTCGAACCCGATACCTCTTGCTTCAACTACGAGAATCTTATATAATTATGAAATATCTACATACAAAATAACAGCTGCATTGTACTATTCAGAAACCACCTTATTTGAACCGATTTACGAGTTGAAGATAAGCTACGTAACAATGTTGCTTCCTAATCCCAGGTGGCTGTAACAACGAAGTTTTAGTCTAATAAATTGCTTTAAAGTAACTCTCGTGTACAGAAGGTTTAGAATTCAATTTTACATAGAGCGCTAGTTGGAAATCTTACAAATCATTCCTCTCCTGCAAGTAAATCGGCGTTCAACGGTTACCCTACTCAAAGCTAAAAAGTCTGGGATATAGAATGGTTTCTCTTTGGAAGACCTATTTCCCTGCTATTTGGGCTATAAATAAGTCCTTCCATTTAAAAGGATTATTTCATGGAACGACTACTTTTAAGGCTTGTATAATTTTAAAGGCTTTCTTCCTTGAAACTGTCATAACATGACTCGGCAAATTATTTGAAGTTCTAGTTCGCTCTTTGATGTCGCTAATTAATTATTCGATTCAAAACGTTAACAACGACGGAGACGCCGTTAGAGGCTTTGTATTAACGTAATTTCTATAGAAACATTAGTATCTACTATGTTTATTATTATATCTCTATTATAATATCTCTTTTTTGAGCAAGTGGATCTCCTATATGGTAAGAGAATACCGCTGCCCATATACAAACGTGTCTCAGTCCGCGCTTTGGTTATATTGCCGGATTTTAACGCCGCTTAAGTGGTGTAATTGAAAAAAAAAACTATTCTGATTTCTGCTATCCTTACTCACTTAGAGAAACACAATACCGTTAAATGATGAGTAATCTATGAGCGAGTGGGATACACTGTGGATGAGCCGGCACAATTAGTGCGATAGCATTTGCTTTAGCATGACTCTCCCACGGGTGCGATAGTGTTATGACACTCGCCCGGCCACTATCAACCACTTCCAAAGACCAAGTAAATCATAAATCAAATTATAATTTTTTGTATCGGGATCCGAACCCTATATTTCTCTTCGTGCTAAAAATCTATCTTTTATATAAATTAATTGTTTAGCTAAGCTCTATTTAATTTATTTTTCATAGTTATTACTTTATGTTAAGAATAATATGATAAAGATTTCTAGATTAATTGAGTCGACGTAAATAACATAATAGAATATTAGATGGTACTTTTTATATAATCAGAAATTTCTTCTAAATCTACAAAATATTCCTCCAAGTCAATATGACGTGGAATGTCCCGGCACGCGACGGAAAGACGAAATCATAAAAGTCGCGGGCATCCATTGGATCCAGATCGTAATAGGTGGGCGTCTTTGGGGAAGCCTATCTCCAGCAGTGGATTTGATAGGCTGATGATGACGATGATACACAGTCCATGTTTAATATCAGAACTTTAACAAAAAGTCACGTTTACTAAGTCATTTTGTACCGCTTAATAATTTGAGATACAGTAATAGTAAGTAATACTTATTCATGCATAAGATTTAGTCTTTAGTGACGTCATAGCTTTAAGACACACAACATGGTTGATGAAAACAACAATGGCCGTACGCTTTTATCAACATATTAAACGTCCAAAGCGCTCTTGAAGTTTTGGAATGCCATTGTGTCTATTGTGCTGTGAAATCCATAAGTCATAGTGGTCAGAGGTATTTCTTCATCTGGTTCATTGTTTTCTTTATATTTAGAGGTGTCTTCCTAACAACAAAAAGAGGAGCTACAAAAACAACATTTAGCTACACTAGGTACTAAATGTTCATTTATACTAATACGCGTAACGAAAATTTTATACACATTTTAGTGAAAAAAGAGTAAACGACACAGTTAAAATGTATATAAAACAGAAGTAAATGAAGTATTTTATTGATATTAAATGCATAAAGAATGTATAATTGGAATGGCGCGCCACATACATAAATAAATTAAAATAATTGTAAAACAATAAATATTTTTAATAATTTTCGTACAACAGTCAAGTCTTATCTCGCAAGAATCCAAGAAAAAATTGTTCAAATTAGTCGTCAGCCTGAAGGCGAACAACGCAGGGGTCGGTGTATACTAACATAATATGGATTTTTATTCTGATGGTCCCTTTCTTTGTAAGCCACAAAGGTTCTGGCGTGCTCGCAAGAATAATATAGTATCCTGAATTTCAAGTTAAACCTATGTAAAACTCTTATTTAGTGCTAATAACATGTAGACATTATTTTTTATTGAATGATTTGTGTTATCGATTTTTACCCGTGGGAGAGCCATGCTGAAGCATATGCTGTCGCACTAAGTGGGCCGGCTCGTCCGTAGCGATACCACGGGCTCACAGAATACTCAGCGTGAAACGGTCCCTGTACTGTGTTTCGCAAAATGAGTGATGATATCGGAGGTCCTTAAAAGTGCCACTTAAGCGGCCTAAAAAGCCGGCAACACAACCAATGCACGGACTGTGTTGCGGTTATTCATGGGCGTAGGTGTTCTCTTACCATATTGGAGACCCACCTGCTCCGTTGTGCGCTATACTATAAAAAAACTACTTCAGGATCTTTTAAAACAATTTTTTACTGACACAATTCTATTAGAATTCATTATAATTCAAAGATGATGCCGTGAACAATATTTTTTTAATTACAAACTACTTTTTCAAAGTTTTTTAATTATATATTAGATTTTTACAATTTCAATTAGAACCTTAGCTTATAACGATAAATCATAAAAAAAAAGCTTTAGCCATTTTCTCTCTGTGTACTTAATTTCGATATTGTCTAGTTTAAAAATTAAATGTTAAGAAATTTATCAGTTTTTTATATGATTTAAAAAAAAATATGTTGTAGTTTAAATATTTTAGCAGAAGCTCGATTACGGGATGGCTGTAGTGTTCTTATTAAATACAATGGGCACCTGACTTCATCCGGGCACTATCTAGGTTAATTTTATACGAAAAAGGCTGTTTGACGCTGCATTTTACATTAAGTTAGGTACAATTTTAGCTTTTTAAGTCCCTCGTTTAAAAACTTAGCGGTGTTTCATAAGCGTTCTTGGGAAAAGTATGCTAATATAGTCACATATATTTAAGTCTTAGTGTTGCTAAAAGCTTTTATCACTGATCTACTTTAAAATTTCTATTGTTCGATATTTTATATTTAGTAAAAGTACAAAACGCAATATTTTTTTAGCACATAATATTTTACCTCTATATATTATATTTCTATGTAATTGTAATTATGTCAACGACTATGTTTTTTATGGTATAGCGGACAACAAATCAGATTCTGGCGACCTTTATAAGGTCTGTCCACCTTGTGGGTGGACGTCCCACGCTGGGTTTGCCTGTCCGTGGTCTCCACTCTTAACACTTTTCGGCCCCATTCAAATAATTGTTAGATATATTTATATAGTTCTTGGGGGAGGCCTATGTCCAGCAGTGGACTTAAATGGGCTGATGATGATGATGATGATATAGTTCG
>DWCF01002334.1:0-24520 GCA_018230265.1 Delias oraia | reverse complement strand
GACATAGATTACAGTTTATAATTGTATTGTGCAAACATGACAATATTTAATAGAAACATGTAAGTCAGACTCGGTGGATAGTGTAGCGGGCAGAACAACGTCTGCCGAGTCTACTAGTTATATTATAAGCAGTAATTCACCAAGCAGTCAGTGGTTTGTTACGTAAAATAATCAATAAAAAATTGTTGTATATAGAATTCCTTTCTTGTGATAAATTCTGTGTTTGAAAAAGGTTTCTTATTTATAATATGGTATAATACAATAATATAATTCCAAATGCTAACAAATATAAAATATATGTTATTTTGAAATAAAATCTGTTAGTTGACAAATCCATAAAAGAAGCGAAATGAAATGTGATGTCAATTCTTTCGATAACCTATCTAGGTAAAGTTTGATACAAAAGTCACTTAGAAATATGTCAATTTCTTAAGAAGTAATGATTGAAAGATATAAAACGCGACACTTTTATATCGACTTCAAATATGAATTAAATACGTGTTCAGGACGTTTAAACGATAATAAATAAAAATCACAAAGCGGCGAGATTCGCAAGAAATTGTTCATATTTTGTGAAGCCCAACTTAGACCATATATTTGAAGTGCAGACAATTCATTTTTCAAAGCGTTCTCGGTCTCGAGTTGCGACTTGGGAACTTTAGAGTTCTTTAACTTGGAATATAACATTGTTATGGAATCTTTTAACCGACTTTACATGGTACTCCTGTATCTGACATTATAGACAATATTCCCAATTCAAATATATTAGATTTTTTTGTGGAAATGGGAAACCCCTTCTTGCCGGGTACGCCATCTACCGGATACGGCTTACGTGATTATTATCGACATTGGACAATTCATACAATATCTTTATAAAATGTGTTATTTTGATGTATAATCTATACTAATGTAAAATTTAATTAAAATCCATTCGATAATTGCGTGAAATGTATGCGTAATTTGAAACAGTAACAACAATCCATCCATCCATACTTTTTTGTAGTATAGCGGACAACAGAGCAGGTGGGTCTCTTATATGGTAAGAGAACAACGCCGCCCATGAACAACCCGCACTTAAGCAGCACTTTTAAGGGCCTCCGATATCCTCACTCTACAAAACACAGTTCAAGTACCGTTTCAAGCTGAGTATTCTGTGAGCCCGTGGTAACACTTCGGACGAGCCTGCCCAGTTATTGCGTCAGCATATGCTTTAGCATTGCTCTTCCACGGGCGTGGACACGGGCTCTACTTACAAACTTTTGCGTATATTTTTTTTGTAAGATAAGATGATCAAAATAGGAAAAATCTAAAAAGAAGGAAAGTTAAGTTTGAGAGCCTCAAAATTAGCATCAGACAATTATAAATTGTAATTTAATTTATAATTTATTCGGTCTCTGGAAGGGCTTGACTGTAGCTGGGCGAGTGTCTTAATACTGTCACACCCGTTGGTGAAACATATACTGACGCACTAATTGGGCCGGCTCGTCCGAAGTGACACTATGGGCTCACAGAATACTCAGTGTGTACGGTACTTGTACTGTGTTTCGCAGAGTGAGTGAGGATATCGGAAGCTCTTAAAAGTGCCGCTTGAGCGGCGTAATTATCTTTTTGCGATAAAGAAACGATTGTGAATTGTATAACTGAAATATAAAATCATACGTCATGACGGGTTAACGGAATTGTATTTTGGTATTATTTTATTTTATCCAAATGGATATAAAGTTTATATAGGTATTCTGATGTTGCAAGGGAAAGCTCATATTGATTAACATATTAATGAAGGTAAAACCCCTTCTGAAACTGGATTTTGGCCAATAAATTGTTAAATTGGATCTCTGTATTACATTTGGAAATGTCTCATGAATTTCCTTCTTTACCATGAGAGAATTTTGCCCCGTGGCTGCGGGGCTGCTAGGCTCACAGATAAATAACCCGGTTGCTGTATTAACAGCTTACTTATCTGTCAAATGCCACCTATAATGTATGTTAGAATGAGCGACGTTTTTCCTTCGTAAATTACATAGCTAACATATTTTAGACAAGATTATATAGAATTCTTATTATTTTAAACAATGATTTTTTTGTGAGTTTGTTAAAATTTCTAGCGAAATCAACGGAACAACGCATCTCACAGTAATGATTTCATAAAAATCTTTTTTTAAGATCCTACCACGACACTAGGTTCGAATCCCGGTTTGAATAGATTTGTAATTTAAAATGTAAATTGTATTTATTATCATCACCATCATTTCAGCCGAAAGACGTCCACTGCTGGACATAGGCCTCCCCCTTGGACCCCCATGAATACCTGTCGGCATACATGAATTCATAATAATAATAATACATACTACATGAATACCACACCGCCCTCAAAATTGTATTAGATCTATTGAAATTTGACCCGCTCGTTACAGAGTTACAGACTCAGAGAATACAAAAGTAAAATGGTAGGTATTTTAACTGTTTCATTATGTGAATGAGGTAATTGAGATTAGCTTGCCGTTTAAACGGCGAATATCCATCCTACTTTACTTTACGAAATATATTAATTTTCTTAAAAAGGCCTAAAAACCTACACGATTTTATCTGCATGCTGTTTTTTTGGAAACCGAGGCTAGGTGTTTCAGAATAGGACAATTTCTAGATTGTAGTGCATAAAGAGTACCTAGTTTGATAATACGGTTATAAGACTGTCAGTACGGTATGCTCACGTATCGATGCAGACGGTAATTTAATCGTGGATATCCCAAGGCATGTCTTGAGACATATCTCAAAATAGCATTGCCAAGTGTTCGACTCGTACCTCTAATTCTCGTGACGGTTCTCCTTACAATTCCTGGGCTTTTGTGCTGTCTATCAGTTCTATTATAAGAACATTAAGCATCAAGTATTATGAAAAATTTAATACATAGTCATATGTTCAATTTTACAATTTTATTTATAAATTTTACATTGAAAAATGACAAGTTAGACAAATTCAACTATAAAAAAAACGAAATCTCATAAATTATTATTGAGAAAATATAAAGAAATGTTGGCTAAATGAAATTGGATTAATATTTTATAAAAAGAAAATACGTCTTGCTTTGTTTGATTTCAACAAAGTAGTTAGTGACCTTTGTAAAGTTCAATTTAAATTCTTAAGTTCAAGAAAATAAAATATACTAAAAAAATTAAATCAAAAATTTGTTAACAAATTATCTTTCACAATATAATTTCTCTAAAATTTTTGTGTAAAATTGGTTTAAAAATTACTAAGTTTTATTATTGCATTATTGGTCTGGGAAGACGTCGCCCTGTCCGGTACTTATGCCTTCTACAGCGTTCGACTTTCGTGGAATTATTATGTGTTATCCATCCCTCCAATCCATTCATACTTACAAATATTCCCCTTTATACTATTAGTAGGAGTCAGGTTTTCAAAGGGTACAAATTCAGGCAATTACAAGCAACAATGTTAAAATCATATTTATTTTTTGTACTAGTATTTATATGTTTGAGCTGGTAAAGTCCATTTAGCATAAAACATATTTGCCTCAGAACCGAATTCATTTGTATATTTACATAAGACTATTAAGTACATAAGATATCCTTTGAAGATCACACATCTAATTAATGTATGGTAATTAATTTACAGTTCGTTGATTTCTAGGGAAACTTGTGTGTGAATTCGCGTGAATAATCTCTGTTTGCTGAGATTTTACTTCATACCTTGTAGTCTCTTCAAAAGTTCACGACCGAAACTAGTGAAAGTTCTATAGCCATTTCATTTAGACAATGAATATAGGAAGGTTATTGGCGCCTTCGAAACTTGAGATCACCATTCATATGACATTTAGATCGTTATATTTATTGTTCTTTTAGCGGAGAATATAGAAGGCTTATTAGGACACCAGATTGTAAGAGAACACCGCCATCCAATGGATTTTTACGCCATTTGAGCGGTAGTGTCCCTCCGGTACCCACTCAGAAAAATAGTACAAGTACAAGTACAATTAAAGCTGGCACATAGAATACCTTCTATGTGCTCGTGGTATCACTCCGGACGAGACGGGTGAACTAGTGTGTCCGGGTGGCTCTCTTACTGGAGGCAAAGTGAAGACCAAATGGTACAAAGACTCGAAATCGAACTCAGTACTCATGACCTGATGATAGCATACAAAACCACCACGAAGTTAGATAATTGGTCTGTGTGAGCATTTCTTCGGTGTAAAAGCTTAGAGTTATTATAGGCGACATTTCTTATGATAAAAACAGCATTGGAAATTAAAATATTCCGTAAAGCGCACTCATTAATGCGCAATCATGCAGCGAGGCAAGTGACAAGACTTCCAACACTTGACCCGAAGGTCAAATGTGAGGTCAGTAAGTGTTAACCTAGATTATAACTTAATGGGAAATATTCTTTCAGATTTTCACAACTCTGTGAGTGTCACCTGCCCGTGGCAACTGTATATAGTCCGTAAAAGTTGTACACAATTTCAATAAGGCTTTTTTACTTAAATCGATTTGTTTCTTAACTTAAAAATGTTTATTCCATAATAAAAGCACATTTTTATAATTATTATATTTCGTTTTTGCATAAATAAATGCTTCTCAGTGAAAATTTTTAAATAATATTTTAAAGATTGTGTCAAGTAAGCCGACGTTTATATGAAAATGATAATATGAAATAACTAACTTTGAACCATATTAATTTCGTCCAAAAAATATAACTGACAGGCATTAGACCTTCAAACCTTATAATTGGTATCCACGAACATTACATGCTCACGCATTAGTTGGGCCGGCTCCTCCGAAGTGATACCACGGGCTCACAGAATACTCAACGGTAATTGTACTTGAAGCGGTATTTCTATTGTGTTTCGCCGAGAGGCTATAGGATATCGGAAGCCCTTTAAAATGCCGCTTAAGGGGCGCGGTTGTCCAATGGCGACGATATTCTCTTACCATTTAGAAGTCCCGCTAGTTCCATTGTCCGCTATACATTAAAAAAACTTATAAACCATTATTTTTTTATAATGTTACCAACCAAAGAAATATTTTCATTTTATAAAACTGTACTGAAACGATTTCATGTATAAAAATAAAATTTTCGCACTACTATAATTATTAAGTAAAAAAATATCTCTGTATAAAACGAGCTTCCAAACTAAATAGGAAGCACATTCGGTCTGAAATTAGAGCGAAAACGAAAACGTATAATCCCGTAGCTGTTAAATTATATATAGGGCAATAGGGCGACTGTTTCTACTGAAAAAATATAGACAGTATTCTAATTAGTGTTTTTACACTATTGACAACTATATGACTGATTTTTTACCTTGGTAATGCACACCACAATCTATAAACAAATTTGAAGGTTATTCTGAAGAGTAACAAAGATGGACAGTTTTAAAATGGAAGAAATAAATATATACAAACTTTTTCTTTTAAGAAGCGACTACCATTATAAACGTTTATTAATACGTAATATATGTATGAATTATTACACATACAAGTGATAGAATGAAAAGAAAATAACTGGTCCATCACAAGAAAATTATATAAATTAATATTATATTCTTTACAAGATAACATCAAGCAAATCTCATTTTTTATTGTTATATAGGCAACAGAAAGGCGGTTCCGCTCTATGGTGAGAGATCACCACCGCCCATGGACATGCACGCCATAATCCGCGCTTAGGTTGTGTTGCTTTCTTTTTACGCCGCCACAGTAGTGTAATAAAAGGAACCTCACTTACCAAAACACGGTACAAATACTGTTTCATAACATGTAAGAACATTATAGTAATTTATTATAATAATATCATCAAAGTTTATTACTAGAGGAAATTTTCTGCATCAGTCTGAATGTAATGAAATTCGCAAGGTTTTTGTATAGGTATTCATAATAAAGATTAAACAGAGGTAGAATAGTTTTCTATAGTTTGAAATGGTGGTTACCCTTCACCAGGTGACTTCATAAAGCCACGGTCTAGGATAAACTTAGGTGAGAATATTTACTTCTCTAGAAATTTTGGGGAACTTATATTAAGATACGATGCTTAATAGCAGATAATGCGAAATGTAACGTCTTAGACATCATAGGTTTACTTTAAAGAATTAATAATGTTTTTTATTACATATTATTTATTGTATTTACAATATTATATATAATAAAATAGGTATGGTTATATTATGCGGTAGAATTATTATTATGGAGAAATATTTTGGGCCGACTCGTCCGCAGTGACACCACGGGCTCACAGAATACCAGCGTGAAACAAATTGTGTACTGTGTTTCGCTGATTGTCTGAGGATATCAAGGAATTTGAAATTATTTTATTTATTTATTAAATGACAGTATACTCTAAGGTGGGATTGTGGTATGGTTGTCCATGGGCGGCGGTGATCTCTCACCATAAACAGGATTCGCTTGATCCGTTACTAGATAAACATTTAAAAAATATATTTGCATTTTCTATTACTGTAACAGCATGTTCTAATCTTCATTTCCATTTGATATTAAAACGTGAAACTATATTTAGTATGATAATCAAATACGCTAATGAGATTGTTACGATCTCTCGTGATGTAGTTTTCTTTAGTGTGCTTAATTTTCGTAATAGTATAGTATATCCCTGAACGAGATCACCATTCGTGAGATTGCCAAAGAATACCAGTGATCATTTGTGAAGTATTTCACTTCGTTACATAAAATATATAATTTTAAATTAAAATAACACTATCAATTTCTGTATTTCTTCATTACAGCTGAATGTAGAAATATCTTATTAATTAAAAGCCAATTTTATTTCTGTTATTTTAAAAGTTGTGCACGAGAGGCGCTGAAAAGTAGCACTACACCATTTGTAATGGGGTTAACACATTTTGCTTGTTTTAACACATGCATAAATCTTTTCTACTTCTTTTCTCAAATAGTATAGCGGACAACGAAGCAGGTAGGTCTCGTATATCGTTAGAGAACACCGCCGGCCATGGACAACCGCGCCACAGTCCACGTATTGGTTGTGTTGCCGGTTTTTTACGCCACTTAAGCGGCATTTTTAATGGCCTCCGATATCCTCACTCACTCAGCGAAAAATAGTACAGTACTGTTTCACGTTGAGCATTCTGTGAGTATCACTTTGGACGAGCTGGCCCAATTAGTGCGTCAGAATATTCTTCAGCATGGCTCTACCTTTTCTTATTTTAATTTTTAAAACTTTTAAGATAATCTAATAATTCAATAACAATTTATTTAACTTAACTTATCCAACATGTACAAACTCACACAAAAAACTCTTATTCAAATGACAAGAGAAAGTAATATGAGGTTTGAAGCAAAGCCCTATTGTCGAGGCTTATAAAATTAAATTAAAGATTGTGGCAAACAAGACATCTAAAATTCAATAGTTTCTACGTCGCATTTGCTGTCCTTTCAAATGGAAATATCATTTAACCTAGAATACCATTCGGAGCGTTTTCTTTATATTTGAATAAATATTCGATGCAATATACTTTATATGATATTTTGAGAATTCTCATTTTTCAGAGACAAATATATTGACAAATGAAAGCCTTCAATTCTGATCGTTTTACGTCAAGAAAAAATATAGAAATATAAATACTTAACAATTAAGTTATTCTAGAAAATTTACTATTATTATTGAATTGTTACTGAATTTAACAAAAAATTTCAATATTTTACATAAAATGTCATTTTGAATCGCGTCTGAAGGTCCCATAATTAAATATCCGACAGTTAAATAATAATTATCTTTAAATACAATATTTGATTTTATAATTATGAATCCTTCGTGGTAACAATCAGTCAAACAAAAACTTGATTTATATTCAGCTTAAACCAATATAATCTGTATCGCAAGAAACAAACAGCAAGTTTCTAAATCAGCGTAACCATGCACAGAAGTTTACCAGATTAATCCAGTTCCAGTTCCAGTACGTCCCAGTGTAATCCAGTTCGGGGCAGAGCGGTCCGGTTTTAGCCGGTTATATCTGATTTGAAATTATAAGCAATGGGTTAGGGTTGTGGAACTATTGAAAGGATATTGAATTATCACATCAACTAATAAATAATAAAGTATTTTATAGAAGTGAATCTACCCTCAATGTCCCTTTTTTTGCTTATACTGTCAGAATCCAACTACAAAGAATAAAAACAATAACTACCAATTTTTTTATAGTACAGCGGACAACGGAGCAGGTGGGTCTCCTATATGTTAAGAGAACACCACCGCCTATGGACAAGCGCGCGATAGTGCATTTTAAGTGCCTCCGATATCCTCACTCACTCAGGGAAACACAGTACACGTACCGTTTCACGTTGAGTATTTTGTGATCCCGTGGTATCACTTCGGACGAGGCGGCCCAATTAGTGCATCTGTATATGCTTCAGCATGGCTATCCCACTGGTGAAACATAAAATATTTTTTACACCTACATGTAAAAACTATTTAATATTTACGAAGTTCTATGGTGAAATTCAGCGAGAATCTCTTGTTACAACGTTTAATGAAGTGGCATCCCTATTCCATATTTCGACGTATCTGAGAAATTCCGCTAGTTCTTGTTCAAGTTATATTTCAGATATTGAACTTCAATAAACAACGAAGTTCTAAATCATTTTGTAGCATTATTACATGAGGTACAATTGCTATAAAATAAAGGAATATGGAATACAAATATACATTAAATCGACTCCCTCTAGTCTCTATAGTTTCTATCTGATATTATTTAGTTTAAAAGAGGGTAGATTTATAAAACCCCGCAATTCTACCCACAACATATAAATAGACTGAACACGAGAAACCACGATACCAATGAAAATACGAACAGACACCTACATAGCAAAGGGTGGAATCAGAAGTTGAAGAGGTGGAATTCGCTCAAAGGTATCATCAATATTGAGCCTCGTTACGATAAATAAGGGCTTGACGAAGTCTTCGCCACTTTCAGAGGAAGTGAGAAATGAAACTATACTTAAAGATACTCTTATTTCCAGTTCCTGCATTATCTATACATATGGCTTGCGCCTTTGATTAATATAGCTTAAATAAAATTCTCTACTATCGCAACGAATGTAGAATTTGATCTTTGTAATTTAAAGTAGAGATACGACAGTTCAAGTGCAGATATTTTAAATTCTTTTGAGTATCAAGTAGTTACAAAGGAAAAACTAGTAGTGTAATAAATTGTTCATCCGTTGAAGCTATTAAATTTGAGACTATAATCATAGCAGGTTCCCGTAGTGCAAGTGAGCTAATTGGGCATACCTTGTAATTTCAACACTCACTCTTGCAATTGCAAATCATTATTCATAAAGAACAGTTTATGTTAACAATGTTGCCTAGTACTATGTATTTAGTTGACTTTCCTTGTGAGAAAATTACGTATTGATTGTACACCTTAGTTCAATAACTTGGAGTAACTAGCATGGCTTTCGAAAACTGTATTTTAATAAAATTACTTATTTTCCGGGAAATAGATAAGAAAACTTAAAACTTTTTATGATATAGCGGACAACAGAGCAGGCAGGTCTATTCTATGGTAAGAGATCACCGCCACGGATTGGCAACTGCGCCATAATGCGGAATTAACTTGTCTTACCGGCTATTTACGCCGCTTAAACGGTATAGTTTTGAGGGCCTCTGATATCTTCACTCACTCAGCGAAAGTACAAGTACTGTTTCACGCCGAGTATTGACCCGTGGTGTCAGTACGGACGAGCCGGCCGAATCAGTGCGTCAGCATATTTTTCAGTACGTATCTCCCACGGGAGCGAAAATGGTACTCGCCACTCGTCCACCATCAAGCCCTTCCGAAGACTGAATAAATTATAAATTAAATTATATTTATTGCCAAATGAACACGAATCACAATTATTTGGGTTACAGCTATTCCAAATACTCAACCATTTAAAAATTACTTTTTAAGATCCATTCAGCTAACAAAAAAAAAACGTATAAGTATATAAAGGATAACTCAATTCGTGTGTACACGGCTTTACAAGATCTCATTACGACGAAACACGATATTAAATTATCGCTGTAATCAGATATGATCACGGTTACAAGCATTTAATCTACTGACTTAATTTCACATCTATGACTTTATTTGAGTACATACTGTTTCGCTCATAACATGAATTTTGAAATGTGTCCAAAGATGGAAGTGACATTTTGTACAAGTCGTACTTTGATAGAATATAATTCTTTAATTGAGTAGTCGTTTTATCATACGAAATGAAGGCTCTTATGAAATAATAAAGGCCGGTAACGCATTCGTGGCCCTGCAAGGGCTATCGGTGTCCATGAGCGGAAGACCGGTTTACCTAGGTGAGCCTCTTGTATGCGTGTTTGCTACCGTTTCCGTAGAAAAATAGCCTTTTTTATAAATATTATTATAAGATAAATGGATGAATTACAATATTAATGAACGGAGTTTGGTAATTATCTTAAATATATACATGTATCCCCGCAAGTGCCACGCTTAAACAAGCAACGCATTACTTGGGCCAGCTCGTCCGAAGTGAAACCACGATCTAAAAAAATAGCAGCGTAAATCAGTACTTGTATTGTTTCGCTGAGTGAATGAAAATACCGGAATAAATATCTTAAAAGCGGCGTAAGAAGCCGATAACCCACCCAAAGCGCGGTTCGTAGTACGGTTGTCATTGACCGAAGACGATTTCTTATAACCAACGAGACATACCTGTCTCATTATCTATATTATAAAAAGTAACAGTGAAAGGGTATTTATCCCTCGTTAACAGACTTATCCTCCTCAATAACTCAATAGTATGTACAGAAAACGTGCACTAATGATACTAGGAAGTCGTAAAACACTGAAATCATGTTCATTCGAAATTCGGTAATACGTATAAATAAAGACGAGCAAGCCAGAAATATTCGTTGAAATTCTGTGGATGTTTTAACGTAAGAAATCCTAGCATTCTAATGCAAAACGGCTCTTTTCGAGGAAATATTTCGCTCGGGTTGAATGCCTCGAGTGAGATGAACTCCAACAAAATCAATAGGTAACGTACGAAGCAGGTAGTCTTCGGATGCGCTAAGGTTGATACTTTATACAGCCTTATATTATGTTCACTATTGGCAATCATTCCAGGACATTTAATAGCAATAGTTATATTTTCACCCACAGAAGAGCCATGCTGATGCACTAATTGGGCCGGCTCATCCGAAGTGATACTACGGACTAACAGAATACTCAGCGTGAAACGGTACTTGTACTGTGTTTCGAAGTTTGAGTGAGGATATCGAAGACCCTTACAAATGCCGCTTAGGTGGCGTAAAAAGCCGGCAACACAACCAATGGGCGTTGTGCATGGGCGGCGGTGTTCTTACCATATAGGAGACTTGCCTGCTCCGTTATCCGCTACAGAAAAAAAATATCTTGTATACATGTATATCATCATGATACATCTGATCATCATCATCTTATACATCTTCATTATATCATCTATATAAATAATTAATCATTTATTTAATGAATTTTATCTATCCTTAATTAATATTTTTTATATTTATTACATGACACCATTTGGTGTTTGTCCCAAAATGGTAAAAATATAACATTAATAATATTATTGATATAAAGAAATCTACTTCAAGTACCGATGTTATTTTCATATATGTATAAAATGTTGTTTGTCTGTTTGTATTTTAGCTGAAGGTGTAGGATGATTCGGGTACAAATTTAAAAATAAATACATTTTTACATCACTATTTTTAAAACTAAATCCACAGAGTGCTTTAGAACGTAAAAACTCAAGTTTACGATTATTTATTTATTCATTTATGCGATATTCTTATTTTTAAATGTGTCCAGAAATACACCATTGCTTTTATGTAATAATCCCCAATATTAAAAAATGCAATATCCATATGATTTCTATTAAGTTATCGAAAATATATGACATATAATAAATGAATGAATATCATAATTACAAAACATAAAGCAATTATTTAAAACTGCGTATAAATTACAAAGTTTGTGTAACTGCAGTTTAAATAAATGATCAACAGTTAATTGCAACTGTTAACTGATAACGGAATGGTTTGTGATTGAACTATCAACTGCGATTATGTTTTTCGTTAACAAATAGGGCTGTCACAACTTTCAATTTGCTATAGAATTAAAATTTATATTATACGTCCGTGGTAGAGCCATGCTGAAGCATATCATGATCATCATTTCAGCCGTAGGACGTTCACTGCTGGACTTAGGCCTCCCCTTTGGACCTCCATGCCTATCTGTCGGAGGCGACATGCATTCAGCGTCTTCCAGCGACCTTTATAAGGACGTCTGTCCACCTTGTCTGCACGTCCTATGCACAAGGGCATATTCTGCGAGACACGAACCTCGGCTTGAGCCGTCGCGGGAACGTTGGCCGCCTGAGCGGCCGATCGGAAGCTAGCAATTCGTTTTATTTTGAGGACTCATTTGTAGATGTACGCAACGTAGCAACAGGCACTTATAACTGGACCTCTACATGAATTTTATTAAAAATTTGATCATGTTTTTGCGGTTTACTATTTTAATTTTTACCATTTACTTATGTTTAATTTTACATTTTAATGTAATTGTTCTTTAGTTAACGTATCTAAGTTGTTTTATATTTTAAATAAGGGGATCGTTACTCAAATATTTGTACATAACGTTTTCCATAATATTTCATTAACTATTGTTATTCATCTTCCATCGATCATTGAAGCCTATCATTTTATTTTGATGACTAATTTATAGATTTACGCTACGTAGCGACAGGAACCTTAGAAAATGATTAGTGTTTAGGCACTTTAGCACATTGGTGTGACGCAAAAGTAATCATAATTCTAAGTACACATATTAATTATTAGAATAACACGTCCAAAAGCTCGTCCAAAGCGACGTGAAGCAAAAAGAAGATTAATGCGAGGTAATTTCCGCGAAAGTGAAGAAAAATACTCGTTAGTACATTGATTGCGCTTAGGCAAATCGCGCGCCGACGATCATTTAACCTCATTACTGCGTTTCAGGCGGTCTTCAAGTTTAAAGCCTCAGCGATCTTATAGAAAGACATTATAAAGCAATACCTATCGTCACTTTTCACTGCCTTGAAGCGTAATTTTTTATAGTATAGCGGACAACGGTGCAGGTTGGTCTCGTATATGGTAAGAGAACACCGCCGCCCATGGGCAACCGCGCTATAGTCCGCGCATTGTTTGTGTTGCCGGCTTTTTACGTTGCCTAAGCGGCACTTTTAAGGGGGTTTTTGGGTGAGGAATTGTTCATTGTATCTATTCTTCAAAACTTATTAATTTATGTGGGCTAATTAACTACTTACAAGTATCTAATGTAGTAATAGAAAGAATATATTAGGTATATAAGGATCACCGCCGCCCATGGATAACTGTTGTCGGCCTTTTTGTCTTTAAAACTTTGTAGACCTACAATACCAGTCAGAATATGCTTCTTCAGAAGCCCAAATTGTATTCCCTTTAATTTCTTTTTATCAACAACCGGTATTAACTAAAAAATATTTGTCTTTATAATTAATCTAAAGACTTAAACAAATCGCTAACCGCTTGTTCGTACGTCTTAAAGCTTTTCAAAACTTCTTTACTGTGTTTTATTATTAATGTGCATTTAGCGTGCTACTGTAGCCCAGTTACAGAGATTAAGTACAAACTTACATAAATATTATATATTCTGGGAAGTTTATGAATAGAAGTGTATAAAGAAAACTTTAATAATAGTTATTTTAGGTAACGTGCTCTTTTAAGCGATTTTTAATTACAAACGTTTGAGATACTAAAAATGAAGCTGTAGCTAACAGCTTGTAGAGTTGTTGATATTAAAAATAGCATATTTATTTCATTTATGTAGATAATAGCGATGTCATTGTCACATATTCAAAATACTGTTGATTTGTTATAAAATCTAAAGAGAATCTAAATATAAGAGAACACAACCGCCCATGTATAACTGCGAAAAGTCCACGCATTGCTTGTATTGCCATGTACCATTTTAAGTACAACTACCATTTCAAACTGAATAATCGGCGAGCCCGTGCCGGCTTCGGAAGAGCTGGCCCAATTAGTGCCATAGCATTTGCATCAGTATGGCTCTCCTATAGGTGCGACAGTATTGAGACACTCGCACGGCCACTCGCAAGCCCTTCCAGAGACCTAATAAATGATATGTTAAATTATAATTTGTCTGGACCCTATAACACTCGCATCATGGTAGACTTATAAAACCATTTAGCTACGAGGCTGGAATAAAATAACCGTTCTCAATTTGTAGCAGAAACTACCCAAAGGTGAGCAGAGCCGACTGCCATTCTTTTGTAATTGAGATGCAACGGAAATTAAATATTTATAGAGATAATTTTGAACTCAATTTCCAGACGATATCCATAGATTTATATTTCAAAAATCCAGCCCCAGTTCTCAAGATTAATATAAAATTAAATTGAGCGATTTATAGAATAAATTTAACCTCTCTGTCTTAATATGAATGTTATTGAAATCTCAACCCGCAGACATTTGATAAAATCATAATTTGGATTTGTATTAGCCTTCGAGAGGAAACCATTTTCTTCGTGATTACGCCTTACGTGGCCCGAAGCGATAATGCGAATTTTAATTGTCACTCACCCTCAACCTATAGGGCTGTCACAAATTGACACATTTTGTTTAACAAATGCGCGGACTGTGGCGCGGTTGTCCATGTGCGGCGAGTATCTCTTACCATTTTGGAGACCCACCTGCTCCGTTGTCCGCTATACAATAAAAAACTATACATTTAAATAATATATTTATTGGCCGTATTAATACGAAAATAATAAGTTTTTTGATAGTTCTTTTCGACTGAGTTCTATAGAAGAACTAATTTATATAAAATTATAATGATCACATATATGCATACGTGCAAGTAATAAAAAAAGAAAATTATTTAGAAAATTATTTACAACAAAACTATTGGAAAAGCGAATTAAGTATTTTATTTTTATTTTTTAGAAGTTTATATACCAAGAAAACAACTGTAAAGCTTAATAAACAATTTATCAAGTAAAAAGTTGACGAACTAATTAGCTCGTATTAGCTTGTATGATACCACGAGATCACAGAATACCAGCGTGCAACAGAACTTGGAGATAACGGACTTTAACTCGTCGCTTAAACAGCGTAAAAAGTCGACAACTCAACCAAAATGCGGATTGCAGTGCGATTCTCTGTAGCCGGATCTTTCACCATTACATTCCTGACCAATACGACGATAAATAAAATTTAAAAACATTCTCATATCCTGAAGTATATTTGTTAGTAAACCCGGTGTAACCCTGGCGTGTTCTAGATATAGTCCTGTTTTGCGTGATAATTGTCAGTTATGAGAGAAGAAAATTGAAATCGGAGGAACCCTTCGATATAGGTTGCGAATATTTTATCGAATTCAATTAACCTGAGCATAGGCCTAGAGAATAATAAGTGTTTGATCAATTCATTGTTTGGGTCTCAACTTTTTGAATGTTATATGTTTATAAGGCGAGGAGGCTAACCTAGGGTAAGCGGTCCTCCGCCCATGGGCTCTCATCATGTGGCACTCCCGGCCCTTGCAGAGCCACGAATGCGTTGCCGGCATTTATATAGACAAATCACAGTCGCGTTTGCAAACGAAGTTTAAAAAGCAGGGATATCTAAAAATATTTCATTTAAAAACAAATAATTGCTTTCAAAATGTATTATTTATAACGCCTATTAGGCTATTACAAAGGCCTAGAAATATAGAGAATTGTGTAACATCAATGAAGGATATTGCTAAACAGTTATTGAAATATACTTCTCCTAAGAAAATATATGGAGAAAGAGAGAGAAAGGCTAAGAAATAGAGAAAACATATAGATTTTCCTTAAGTTATTACTGTTATTATAATTATTATGTGTACTAAGTATACACATATAAATGAACTTAGTACGTAATACTAAAATTAATAGAGATGTATTGTCCCATTTGATAGAACAAAGTATAATTTTCAAAAACAAAACTATCTGACATGAAAACCGAAGCACAAAACAAATGACAGTTCTATATAAATCACACACGGATTCCGATTTGAATGAAAAATGTGAGCTTAGATTACAGTGTATAAGCAGAAAATATAAAACTGAAATAATTTAAAGCAACCATTTGTCTAGCGGAGTACCGTCCGCAGAACAGACTAATTGAGTTTGCGAAATTACTAATCCAGCTGTTTGGTAGATTAGCTGGTAGGATTGGATGAGTTTACTTTATTTTATCATGGTGTAATTTGATTCATGGCAAAATCCTACAATATTTATCACACTTGTCTTTTATACTACCCACTACGTATGGTTTAATATCGAATGCAATTTAAATATGTAAATTTTGTGTTTTTAATAAAGTAAAAAACTCATTTTTATTCACATTACAATGTTTTCTTAATATTAATATGATTTTAAGCAGACAGCGAGACATCGCGAGTTTTTCTTTTTTATAATTACTATTTATACTGAATATATTATTAATTAATTCAACTTTGACAAACAAATAAAACATTTTAATTTTTAACACTAACCGGACACTGTGTATAATGTATTTATTATCTTATAATTAAAACGGCACATTGTATCACGAATGCACGACACAATGTCCCTGGAAAATGAGATTCTACCGTCAGAGGTCTCGCCAAATGTGTCCATTAAATGAAAAGAAAAACATAGAGATCGTTGCTAACGTTACATTAAAACTGTCCAAAATAATAGACAGAAATACGTCATTATCTTTACAATGTGACTCAGAAATTTAAGCTTTCTCTGATTATAGAGCATATTTAACTCAAGTGGATTAAAGTTAAAGGCAATTCAGCACTGTTTATATCAACTTGTTAACCAATCCAAAAAGGAGAGTGTTGTTATTTCCATCTTACTATATCAAAAATTCATCAAGTATGATAATAATTGTAATGAGCTTAATCAGTATGGCTCTACCCGTGGGGGAGTCATGATGAAGGATATACCACCGCACTAATTGGGCCGGTTCGTCCGAAGTGATACCACGGGCTCACAGAATACTCAGCGTGAAACGGTACTCCTACTGTGTATCAATGAGTGGGCAAAGATATTGGAAATGCCTAAAATGCTTAAGCGGCGTAAAAAGCCGACAACACAATTAAAAATGCTTGCCTTTTTTATTCACTGCAGTTACATATTGACCTATAGCCGCTACTGTCATAAAAAAGAGGTAGATTTTGTGTGAGTAACTATTAAATAGTATCTTACTTAAAAATGGTATCTGAGAGGCAGGGTTTGGTAATCTGCCAATCTATTCAATGATTGTACTATATTTTTGAAATTATTTGTATAAAAATGGAAGTCAACCCATAAGAAAAAGTAGGGTGCCTAAGTAGTCCATCGCCTCTGGACACCCATAGCCCTAGCTGATGATGATGCGTTGCCGTTCCTTAAATATAAAGCAGATTCATTGTGTAACCAGCTTTAGTGTAGTACGTGATATATGCTAGCGAGATAAGGAAGGTCTTAATTAGGTTTTCGCGTCTTGAGCTAATTTTCTTGAATAATACTCGGTACGATTGAACAACTTTACACTAAATTACGTTGAGAATGTTATTTCCGAAATCGTTTTACACGTTTAAAACCAAATTGAACAGTTGCCTTCACAACTTTCTAGTTTTATGAGATTAGTTTAAAAGATTATTAACATAGAAAATATCTATCATCTATTAAGTACATTACATTATACATATACCTATGTCTTTTAACTTATTATTTATATTACAACGAAAAAGAATTATCCTAGGCAAATATGAATTTTTCCAATTTCCACCCATGGTAGAGTCATGCTAAAGCATATGTGGACGCACTAATTGGGCCGGCTGGTCCGAAGTCATACAACGGGCTCACAGAATACTCAACGTGAAACGGTACTTGTGCTGTGTTTCACTGAGTGAATGAGGATATCGAAGGCCCTTAAAATATGCTGCTTGAGTGGCGTAAAATATCCGGCAACACAACCAATGCTCGGAGTGTGGCGTGGTTGTCCGTGGGCGGCGGTGTTCTCTTACCATATAAGAGACTCACTTGCTTCGTTGTCCGCTATATTATAAAAAAGTATAATATAATAGTTTGTAATTAAAACAAATTGTCAGTAATATTGTTTTATATTTATTTTTTAAAAGTTATACAATTTTAAGCTAATGGAAATTTAAATATGAATTAATGTCAAACAAAAGTATACTCAATTAGAACCGTATTAGTCTTTATATACAAATACCTAGTAGATCAATCCACACTCAAAGTTTCTGGATCTTAGTTAAGTGTGGATCAATAAAGTTTTATAGCCCCTATTCCTGATCGCTACTCAAGGTTCCAGATATCCCTAAGGAATCGCTGAGTTATAATATCATTACACAGTTCACGTAGGAACTGTTACTACAAACTTCATCTTTTGTTAAGAGTTATTCAACCTTTTTAAAGACTTAACACAAAGATAAAATAATATTCTATAGCGAAAAACGGAGCAGGTGGGTCTCCTATATGGTAAAAGAACACCGCCACCCATAACAACCGCCGCTTTTTTTTACGCCGCTTAAACGGCACTTTTAAGGGCTTCCGACATCTTCACTCACTCTTCGAAATACAGAACAAGTATCGTTTCAAGCGGAGTATTCTGTGAGCCCGTGGTATCATCACTTGAGACGAGCCGGCCCAATTAGGACTTCAGCATATGATTCAGCATGGCTCTCCCACGGGTGAAAGTATTATTTTCTATGACTACCATTAAGGCTTTTATGAAGACGAAAAAAGTTAGGTTTTATATAGTTTTTAGCTTACATTAAATATTTATTTAGCGTGGTGAAACATACAATACATGTAAAAACAATCACAGAAATAAGCCAAAAATATAAAAAACCCCAAAAAAATGTCTTAAAAAAATCTATAATTTTTTATTTTATTCTACTCATGACGTCATCTGTGAATTTTTTGTAATGTCGATGCCCAACCATTCAATATTTTTGTTAGGCTATAATAATGGGACCTTTTCTATTGTTGTAGGGTTAGTTATCTGAAATAAAACTGGTATATATAAGATATTTTATTTGACATCAACACTCAAAAAAGATATTTTATTATGGTAAGTATAAAAAATATTGTATGCATTTCAAGGTATGTAAAATATGCTTTCAATAATCATTATATCAATAAATTTAGTGACTTTGGTATTATTTAAGGACCTGAGATAATGAGAACTCTTTGAAAAGGAGCCCCAATGATAAGGCGAATGGTCTGAAATTACTAAGACTGGTCAGTATTGAAACATCTTGTAAGTTGTTACAAAGTTTCCAACCGTTACGAGTGGGAATAATTAATAAACAATGTCTGGTACGTGACGTCACGACAAAGTAACTTTATGTGCCACTAATTGGATTGGCGGTCGTTGCATCTTCAACTTTAATTGCTTTTTTAATAGTTGTCCAAGCATTAAGCAATTTTTTGTGTTCTCATTTCGTATACTGGACACTTTTTGAAGTAAGAATTTCAGATTAAAAATGAATTCTTTGAAAGAAGATGTTACTGTGTCTGATTATAGCAGTGTATTATGTAATATTCCATTTAATAAATTTATGGAAGCATTTGATGTAAATGCGTCAAATTTTATGTTTAAGAATTTTTCTTCAAAAATTATCAGTACGGTTTTTAACACAAAAACTGTCATTTTCACAAACTATATAGATATAAATAAGTACTCCTTCAAAATGTAATTTATATGAGTAAAAAGATGATGAGTAATTGTTAAACGTCCAAAAGAAATAATAATAACCTCCACGAATAGTTACAAAGTACATAACAATATGTGCTATATATTATTCTAAGTTGGATTGCCTCGGGTGTGATTTACGAGTGTGAAAGTGGGCGGAATCGTGAATGCGTAGGATTTACGTTTCTTACGAGTACTTTTAGTACGGCAATTACGGTCCGATCCAAACCGCACATAGACTTATACCTATTGGTCAGTTTTTCTAATCCTCTTTTTAACATCCGTTGAAAAATTCCATTAAATATATATATATATAATGCTATCTAGGTATTATATTAGTAGTAAAGCATCTAAACGAGATACAAGAAAGGAGAAGGCTGACGATGCTTGTAGCCTGCAGGCTGCGTAATGTGGGGAAGATAAATGGGAGAATACATAAGCGTGAAAGCCTAAAAGCCCGCCCCAAACAGCGTGGCCTGCAGAGTAACCAATAGGTAGGGAGGTTCTGGACGAGCCCGCGAGCTCCCCTCTGCCTGAATTAATCTATAAGGGCCTCTCTGGCTAGCCATAAAAAATACGGGCTCTATGGTTAGCATCAGACTTCTACTGCTCTATCATTCTGATTACAGAGTGGAATTGATGAGAAAGGTCGTCTGGTTGCTGGCTGTCGTTTTAAGTTTTTTGTGGGTATTACACTGTCAGAGTACTAAGACTCACATATCATGCGTAAACACATTCCGTCACGATCAAAAGATATTATGGCAGCAGAACTTATGTTCAACATACTAAATTGAAGTAAAAATGATACTCAAATAATATTTTCTAGACGTAACAGTTTATACTAATAAAATAAACAGATCAATGCACAGACTATAAGTCCTCGCTATTTTGCATGTGGAAATAAAATAATGAATTTTATTTTGTTAATTATATAAAAACCGTTTGTTCGACAAAAGGAATTTAACAAATAGCAATTATATCACAAAGTATCAATAGAACATAAAAAGCCAATACTGAATAGAATCTTTGACAGGTTTATTATACGTTAGGAAAGTGTGTGTCTTTTCCCACAATCGAATATAATTAAGGTTTCACTAAGAGTTGTCAATGTTCGTTAGTTATTATGAGGGTCTGAAAAGTAGGCTTTTTAGATTTACTTTAGATTTAAAGATATATATAACCCGTGTCAGCAAAATGCTGTGGACTTATTTTCTTGTTGTATAAAAATACTTTTTAAGAAATAGGGTCACACAAGCTTTCCAGGGAGCTTTTCTGTTGTTGATGATTGCCGTCCAAAACTTACAGTGATTTCGGAATGGTACACCTTTAAGAAGTGGAAAAACACTGGTTTCATTTATTATGCTAACATACTAATTGGACTTACGTCTCTGATTCCACGGGATCACAGAATATTAGCGTGAAATAATAGGTTAGACTTTATTACACTAGGATAGGCGTACCGTTAGCTTATCTTAGTTAGGCCACGGATGCGTCGTTGACCTTTACGGGCATTCCCGTACCATGATTTTCCACCGAACCAATAACATACTAATTTCTAAGTATACTATAGAATTACCAAAAGAACCTTTTGAAATTGTTTGAAGGACAAACTGTTATCTATCCTAATATTATATACGAAAATAAAATATATAAAGTGAAGTAAGAATCACGATGATAAATAAGTAAAATGGTACCCACGTAAACGATGCATACAGATGGACAAATAGTCGACGTAGTTTGCATAATTTATATACAATGTGGGACAAGTGAGGGCATACCGGCGATTAACTCTTTTATAAAAGACGATACATTTTTAAGTTTTCCATGTTGCTTCATCTGAATGAATATTTTAATTATTCTGTGGACTGGGGACCTTCAAGAAAAGAGCGTACATTTTACTTAAAGGCCGGCAACACACACTGCAAGGGCTGGGGGTGATCATGTGCGGAGGACCGCTTGCCCTAGATGAGCCGCCTGCTCGTTTGACACCATTATTATGAAAAAAATCCTGTCACTGAAGCGTATTTGTAATTATTTTAGCGTATTTGCAAAAGCGAAAGAGTATCGATTTTAGCAAAGTTTATAAGTGGGTGTATTATGTTATGCACTGGCAAAGCTTCATGAAAGCTAAGCAATCTACCAAAGCTTTAACAAGAGGTTTGTAGTTTATCTACATTTGTACTATAGATCAGTGTTCCACAAAGTGTGGACCGCGGCACACTGGTGTACTTTGATGTGCCTTGGAAAATAAGGTTCTCTTATAAACTTATATTAAGTAATAAGTTAGGGTAAAAAAATACTTGGATACACATATATCTTCACGCTAGTGGACTAGCGAGAGATTTTTGTTCCATTGTTTTGGTACTTAATAAATAAATGTTGATTAAAAATAACATAAGATGTTTTTTTTAGTATTGGTGTACCTTTGAATATTCCTTTGCCTAGATGCACCTTGCACACAAAAAGTTTGCGGAACACTGCTACCGATAATAGATTATAGGAAGTATAGTATGAGAGCTGGTACACTTCACCAATGAACCAAATCCAGGATATAGTTCGCTCCGAGAAGGGGCGTGTTAAAAGAAATTTATTGAATGTGGGTAACGTAGCAATCTGTGCTCGCTACACAATCTTTTAGGAAATAGATGTGATAAAGTCAAATAGACAAATTGTAGGTGGAATTCATTCTTTTACAAACACAATTATTTTGAAAATACTATAATATTATAAATTACTTTAAATGACGATGCCATTTTCTGCGATGTTGGATAGAAAATAAGCATTTTAAAGGCCGGCAACGCACCCGGGGCTCTGTAAGGGCTAGGGGCGGCCATGGGCGAAGGATCGCATGCCCTAGGTCAGCCTCCTGCTCGTTGGCCATAGGCATTCTTGATAGAAAAAACATTAATTACACACACATCGATATTATATTACTCGGCTTAACTGTGTAACCTCAATCTTATGTACTTACACATTAAACTGTCTAAATATAGGTTATGTATAAATTTTAAAAGCCATCAGTGTCGGCGCTTGGTTAATGTTTAAGTGACACACTCTTCACTATGCACTATAGAATTCAATTTGTAAATGCATTCTGTTTTCTATCTATGTTAGCTTAAGGCCACAATGTCGCTGGAATTAAGTTTGCGTTCGTGTGGAAAAAATCCTTTATATTCACATAAATTTTAATAATTTGAATAAAAATTTCTATACTGTGTTTAGAAACTAATTGTTTGAATGTACAAATTAACTTAATAATAATGAAACTGTAAAATTAGGTTATCTATGGATCTGCTGATCTTAAAAAATATTTCACCAAAAGTATATATTAACCAGAAAAATGATATCCTAAGTAATTCTAAGAAAAAACATTCGAATAATAATGTTTATTACATACGCAGCCTCTAAGATACGAGCTTCATAATGCCTATAAGAAAGCCCTCGACAGCATACGAATTCATTTATTTTATTATTTATACATAACAACGTTTTCCGGATCAGCTAGTGTTTAATAAAATAAGCAAAACCGATTAAAAATCATCAAATAACATTTCACTTTGTTATACTATCCATTTATCTATTATTGGATTTATTTTAAGTTGAATACAAAATCAAAATTATATTATTATTATATTATATTTAGTCACCAAATGTCTAATGTACAGAATGTTGTATTTAATATCAGTATGCATGTATTAATGGTGAATTAATCGTCGATTCCGGCGGAAAAATTCTAAAAGACAATTACCATTCGCGTCGCGTCAACCGGCGCCGATCTCATTCCAGATATTATATTTTTTATTACGAGACATGTATCGCCATTTTGTTTTTAATTAAATTAATTCAAAATGGCCGGCATAAAACTGCGTGGTTACGCAGAGCTATGTGCTTAATGAGAGACGATTAAAATCGCTCCAGAATACTGATAGGAATGCAAATTTCTTTGTATTATTCTCTCTGTGTATTCTGTCTTTTAAATTACAGCTATAAACTTGGGAGTCAACAGCAAACGAGTTAATCACTTGGAAAGAGCCGTATGAAATGAAAAAAAAAAGCCTTTTGATATAGTTTGTCATAAATATAACCAAAGTTGTTCGGGATAAGTATATTCTATAAATATATTTAAATAGCTACTTTTTTCATGGTCAGTATTAATGTACCTTTTTTTAAATATATAATAATAACCCATGGACACCCCCAGCCCTTGCAGGGCCGCGGGTGCGTTGCCGGCCTTTAAGGAAAATGTACGCTCTTCTCTTGAAGGTCCCTAAGTAAAAAAAATATTTTTTTTACAACAGACGCACATATACATTTAAGTATAGACACTCCCAAACAGAGACACACAAACTTTTAAAAATAATTTTATAAATAACATAGCATTTTATTTTGAATAACTTGTACCTAATTTAATTTTTCTTAACCCCAAAAATCCATGCTTGGAAGGATTTTTACCTGGAGATTTCTTTTATACAGGTTTCGAGCTTATCAGATCAATACTGTTTATATAATAATGTCTATACAGAATTCATCTATCTCAAAAGTTTTGCTTGGAAGATTTATTTGTGTTTTAATCGAAGTATGTATTATTATTTGTGTGACAAAATAAATTATTTTATTATTATAATTAAACACCGGGTGTTCGTAATTTATCAGATTTAAAATAAATAAAACGCGAGCATTAAAATTTGAATAAAAATGAAAAGAACCATAATA
>DWCF01002333.1:0-24520 GCA_018230265.1 Delias oraia | reverse complement strand
TATTTATCTTTGTTTGATTTAATCTAAGTTTTTAAGCAAGCTATCCTGCAAATTTCTGGCTAATCAACAAACTACGTAAAAAAGTCTTTTGGTGAACTGGTTAAATTCTAAGCCCAATAAAATTCACTAACAAAGGCCGAGATGCTAATCTTGGTATCGTATAAGGGCGGGATTGATTGCTAGTATCAGAAGTCTAAGCATGCGTGGTATTGCGGTGCTAAAAGTGATATTCATTGCGCGGTTTTAAGTCGGATTTATATTTTGAGCTATTCCTGTCACGGTGACGAGGTCGCCGCAATTTCCCTTCCATTCCACCGCTTAGAAATAGGAAGTCGTTATTCTGAATGGTCTCATAAACATCCTTTCTTCAGATTATTAACTATAAATATAGATATAAATATAACAGTTTTACTTAACACAAATTCATTTTTCTATTATGATTTTATAACACTCTCAAGTAAACCCGTTAAAATTTTAGATTATACATTAGTAAAATAACTTAGGTTTGAAGACTTAAACTTGCATAAGATCAATCTTCACATTAGGTTTCTTTTTAAAATAAGGTAACATTATGAATGGTCGATAATTTTCATCAATGTATATGAAACTTATGAAAAAATTAAGAAAATTGTAAAACTTGAAATGTTATTTAATCTATTTAATGATAATATTATCTTAAATGTAAAAACTAATCTATAAAGGATAATTTATAAACTAACTTTGTAATATTGTAAAACACATAGACTTGTGATAATAAAATCATATACAATAAAGTTATACAACTTTAACTATCATAAATATTGATATCTTTAAAAGCACAGGAAATTTATCGCTTTTAGCGCTACTCAGGCGACTTCCGTCATCCGTCTCCTCGCCAAACTAATTTACGTTCATCACTGATATTGTACAAATCTGTATGGATACATGTAGGTACACGTTGTAATATCTAGCGAATATTAACCAGAGCTCAAAGCTATCAAATTTCAAGGAATATGTTTGTGTTTGGTAAATAACATTTCTCAATAATAGAATGATTCCTATTTTGAGATTTGAATCACATATTCCGAATATTAATGTTGACTGAGTTGTCATCATGTATATCGAGTCACATTTATTTCACGAAAATAAGTTATTTTTTGAATGAAGATTATTCAAGTTGAAATTTATTAGAATATTATTAACTTAAAATTTGAGAAAAAATTTTTTCGTACTTTTAGTGCATTTTTATTTGAATATTGTCTTATAACAATTAATACTAAGGTAGATGTTTATCAATCACCTAACGTTCAAACAAATTTAATTGACTGCTTAGAGTTAGTAATCTCTTTAAATTAATTTAATCTATTGTATTATATATTATAGATAATTTATGTTGTATAGGATCATAAATTATTATAAATAGAGACTTGTTAATTTATAGGAAACAAAATAGACTAAATAAACAAAAATTACAAATGAAAAGTGCTACGATATAACACAGTAAAAGTAATAAATAACTTATATAAAAAACAGCGAAAAATAAGCAAAAGAGATTACGGGACAACGATTTGTGTTTTTGTTTGTATCACTGCTACAGTTGAAACTATTTAATGTCGATTCTCATGAGCTGCCCCCTTTTTCCAGGTGCGGCGACTCGGCCTGGGCAAGGATGGCCCAACTCCATCGTTCGACCTCACAGATCCGTACTGCAACAACGTTTCATATGATTACGTTCAAGTACACGACCCCCACTTGGCGCATCACTTCTCTCAGAAACCAGCGCGCACTAGAATGAAGTATCTTGGTTTCTGTACGAAAGATGGTCGCGCCGTTTGCTCTTTAAAAGACTTCAATCAATATAGAAAATATCTGTACAACCAGTTTATGGATAGGATTCACATGGAAATGAAAAACTTGGTAAGTAATTACAAACTAAATACTGCAATGATTGTATCATTTGAGCGAATCAATATTGGTAGGAAACATATTTCTAGGATGAGCGTGCTAAAGACGACCTAACACTAAAACGTGTGGAAGTAGATGTGGCAAGAAGGCTACAGGTTTTCACGAAGGCAGAGCGGGCTAGGGAACATCTCGAGAGAGTTGCGCAGGAGCATGCTGACGAGTGGGCTGAGAAAAAGCGTCTGTAAGTTACGATTACATCCAAGGAGTTTAGTCAGTTTATTTAATATAAGTATTTAAAATAAACATAATACAGTTAAATATTCCCGCGGGAGAGCCAAGCTGAAGCATATTCTGACGCACTAATTGGGCCGGCTCGTCTGAAGTGATACCACGGGCTAACAGAATATAGTATATCGGAGGCCATTAAAAGTGGCGCTTAACCGGCGTAAAAAGCCGACAACACGAACAATGCGCGGACTGTGGCGCGGTTGTTCATGGGCGGCGGTGGTCTCTTACCATATAAGAGACCCAGCTGCTCCGTTGTAATACCATACATTTAAAAAAAAAACAATCATTTAATCTAATCCAATAAAGTTGAAAATTATATAATGTTAAGAGTAGCTGAACATTAATGTCAACTTATCCAATCAAACAACAAAGTTTGTTATGTAATCAATCAGATGAAATGTTTGCATCAGCTGCTTTACTGTAACATCTGGGTGCATAACTTTGAATTGAAACGATAGTTTTATTCACATATTCAAACGTTGAATAAGTTTTTACTCAAATGTAAACAATGGATAATAATAAGGTTTGATAATATGAATTGATTTCAAAGTTATATATATACATTTTTAGTCTCTAATATTAAAGATATTTTTCTCTCGTAATCTTATTTATTTCAACTTTCACACACCACATTGGAATGTGTGAATGTAAATTACATAACACAGTTGACCGTCAATTGTTAAGTAAATAAAATTGAAGTGATTGATATTGTCTATGAGAGAATTATCTACAATAAAAAAATATGTATGTATAACTGTCCTTAATTAAGTATTCCGTTTTAGTCTGCCTCCGTCGTAGCTTTTAATTTTGAATAAAGTAAACAATATCGTCGATGGTCTTCGGTTTAAACTAATATTGCGTGAACACAAAATGAAAACAAAGTGTTGCTATTAATCACAGGGCAGATCGTCACGTAGAGGGCAAAGCTTGTTAGACCAGCTCTCACTAAACTTTGAATAAAACCGTTTGCATTACAATTGCTACGAATTTCAACCGATTTTATATCCTACCCAAAATCCTATTACATATTTCGTAAAACATAGCCTTGTAATATAATGATTTTTTAATACAAAACACAATAGAAAGATGTCACTGAAATTGATGTATTCGGTGTCTTAAATCTTATATACATTATTCATGCTTCTTTCATTCATATCTTTGAGAAAGTATTTCAGTAGGTTAGACAGATTATATATACCTATTAAGAAAATGAGTGTTCATTTTGTAAACCGTATGTTCGCTTAGCAACCGTCTTGCTGTGTTATACGCCATTTGAATTTTAATAGGAACTTCTACAGATTGGATCTAGTCATCTTATGAGTTTAAGTATTAGTTTATCAACACGATTTTATACATAATAATGTATATTAAGAGATGTCCGTGATCTTATAAAGGCACTTTGTCCTTAAAGTTCTCTATTAAAGTAGATTACAAGCCGAGTTAAACTGTTATCTCCCAGCTTAATAGACTTAACATATTTAAGGCGTTTAAAGGAGGTAATTTAGAAATTAATAGATCTAGAGATCTAACGAAAATGTATACAATTGTTATTTATATACTATAATAGTGTTTAGTTTTAAAGCTATAGCGTAACCTGCTACGTTGTCGTAGGCCACAGGTATTAATGTTTCAGACTTCTATTATAATATCTCTATATAATGACTGAAGAAAGTTTAAATATATTTTAATTTGTTATCGATTTTTTTTATCACAAACTACAAAATAGTAAATGATTAGATTACTGTGGCTTGCAAACTAAAAAAAAAATGTTTCTCTAGAATTATACACAAAATTCTTTCTACCACTCAATAGCATGTGGTCCAATGTAATACAAGACTAAAGTATTAATTGGAAAGTTATATGAAAAAAAATCCTGTATACAGCAAGTGACAAAAAGTCCGTTTTTACTCAGAGGTTAAAGTTAGTTGTAGTGAGGTGAGTGTTCCTTTTGGACTGTGGCCAGAAAGTAGCGTTGACAGATGTTTACAACTTACCGGCAGCAATGGCGACATTAATTTATACCCGACAATGCATAAGTTATTACCTTGTCTTATATTTTTTTCTATAAAAGTTGAATGAACTTTGAATAATTTGCGTTAAATTATTGTAAAATTTTGATTAAATATTTCAATCGAATATCATGGAACTGATAATTGTATTATAATTTATAAACAACGTTTTGAGAGAGCAGAGTATACATTTAAGGATTTTATTCGAGAAATTATATTGAGATTATTCAGATCTTACAACTTGTAAATTCAATTATTTTCACTTGAATAAAATTTTACAGGAAGACGTTCTAACTTCATTTAAAAAAAATTAAGGTTTCAAATTTTTTTTCTTTAGTATAGTGGGCAACGGTAGTAGGTGGGTCTCCTATATGTTAAGAGAACACTGTCGCCCATGGACAACCGCGTCACAATCCGCGCATTACCCACTCACTCTGCGAAACACAGTATAAGTACCGTTTCACGCTGAGTATTCTGTGAGCTTCTGCTAAGACTTCGGACGAGCCGGCCTAATTAGTGCGTTAGCATATGCTTCAGCATGGCTCTCCCATGGCTAAAAATAGATTAGTTTGAATATTATAATAATAATTAATTGAAGGTAAATTAAAATTAAAGGTAATTAGTTTGAAGATATCAATTTGTAAGAATTTTATTGTATGGGTAAACAATGCATAAATGAATTTGAATTTCTGCGTCTCTTATTTGAGATTCACGTTTGGTACGAAAACATATAATTGTTCTATAAATTGTCAGTAGGTATACATACCCATGTAATTTGCTATATATAAACAAAGCTAGGACTAAATCAAGTTTCCTCACTGATTCATTCCTTCAGTATCTACATCTCATCGAGATTGCAAACTTAGTAAGCACATTTGCATAACCCATTTAGCTGTCGCTGAAGCTCTCTCCTTGATGCTTCTACCATGGATTTAATACAACGCATTTTTATAAAGTTTAAAATAAGTGCATTTGCATACTAATTTTTTTATCTATAATTAAATGAAAAATTCAGAAAATTCTTTCCATAAAGGTGGTCTTAGCTACGCTATTTCTAAATAAAACACTACGTTTTGCTCCAATTAAAAAGCGCTCAATTTCGCAATAATAGTATTTAATAAAAAATACTTGATATGATCATCTGATACTTTACTTTCTGATACTTTCGTTCCATGTGAAAGAGAATATTGTAGTTTTATTAAAAAATAAATAAAAATATTGAAAGCAAAAATTTTCGGTGGTCGAAGTGAATTTTTCTTTTTGCTATAGTCGACGGATTAAATTTAAAAATTTCTAGCTATTCCTTTCACAAGTCGTGCGAACGGCTATGCACCGAGATGTTTTAATTAAAAGAAACGAGCTGAGTGCGTCTAGTACCGAGTTGAAACTTACTGTAGGTACAGGTATTTTTAAAATCTTACTTTGTGTGATGTGAAAGAATTTTAAATATTTTATACGCCCTTTTAACAAGATTTCAACTCAAATATCTTGGAACATGTCCTACAAGTTTAAGAAACCAGATAGGAAATTAGTTTCTATTTGAATATTTGAAATCTAGGCCTAGTTTTAATAAAATTTGATACAAAGGAAAAGCACGCAGCATATCTTTTGCCTCGAAATAATTTTTGTTCTTTCCAACTTATTAGTTAAACCTTGGCCCTTGAGTTTTATTTCTCACAAAATAGATTTGAAATTCAAATTTGTAAGTCTGATGAGCAAAATTCGCTTTGGATTTCAAACGGATAATTAATCAACATGGCTTTAGAGGTGGTTTATATTTCGGATTTAAATTTTTATTAATATTGCCACATTCTTTATTTTAGCGAATATAGGAATATCAACTATAGTATTTACGCATAGACATAATCATTTCTATAAGTGGAACTTACATTTAGTGTTTTAATAATGATAACTTGCAAATACGGAAAAACTATTGGGATTATTTAAAGCAGTGCTTCATAATATAACTGATTGTTTCAGAGCAAAAGAACAAGAAAAAAAAGTACAAGCCAGAATGAAGTATTTAGCTGAATTTAATGAAAAACAACGCAAAGAGCGGGCATTGCGGGCAGCGGAAAAACAGAACAGAATTAAGCAGCGTGTCCAAGCTGCCGCTGAAATGGAACTACGCAGGAAAATAACCATGGTGCGCCAATGGAGATCGAATGAGAGGAAACGATTGAACAGGCTTAAGCAAGAACGAGAGGAAAAACAAAAGAGACAGGAGGAAGAGGTACGTATCTGCTTTTATAAATATAATATATGTAAAGAGGGCTAAGGAATACCGTAAGAAATAGTTTAATTTTCCGGCAACGCACCCGTAGCTCTGGAAGGAGGTGTCCGCGGGAAGAGGGTCGCATGTCCTATGTGAGCCTCTTGCTTGTTTGCCAATGTTTTCATAAAAAAGTAAATACACAAATATCCAAATTTAAGTTGTGCTAAAAAATTACCTATTTTATATTTAAATTGTATGCAGAATTTTAACTTGACTTTTAAACAATTACCTCAGGCGAACAATAAATGGGAAATGCGTGTCAACGCGCAAAATCTCAAGATAAATGAGGAGTCTCTGCTTCTTAAAATTTATACTGAGGACATGCACGCTTCTGCTATGAGACGTGTCAAGTAAGATTTAGATATTAAAATACAAGCTCAGTTATATAAAACGAGATATAGTATTTGCATTCTTGCCATTAATACCTCAAATTTGAAAAAGTTTTAATTGGTCGGAGTAGGAAAATGTGTCTCAATAACTCCTTCAATATATGAGAATTTTGATAAAGAGCTACATCCATTTTGTAATCTGCATTCAACTGATAGCCAGTTAGAAAGTAATCGATTATTTTATATAATATTATATTTTGCAGGAAAGCGGAGGTATACGCTTTCAACACAGACTTGGAGCTCGCTCGAATTCGTCTCGCAAATTGGAAGTTGATGCACGGCGGTTCAGCGAAGGCGGCACATCTCGTCAGGAAGATGGGTGCAGAGTTTGAAAAGGTATATTTTGATTGTGCATTTTTACGTCCACCCACAAGGTGGACAGACGACCTTATAAAGGTCGCCGGAAGACGCTGGATGCAGGTCGCCTACGACAGGTATTCATAGAAGTCCTATGTCCAGCAGTGGACGTCACGGCTGACGTCGTTACGCCTAAATGATGGTGATGATGATGATTTCTGCTTTTTAGATAAATAAAGATTTAATTTTTAATACATCTTTTAAGAGTGTTTCATTAAAATTGTGTGAGATTAAGAATGTTATTCCATTAAAATAATCGGAATAATATAAAATAAGTTAAGTTAAACATTTTGCGCAATTGATAATGAAGGCGTGGTTTTTCAATATTTTTTCTGATGTTTTGACGTTTTATTTATATAAAATGAGGACTTGATTTTGTTGTGTTGCGTTTGCACGTTGGAAATATATTGTTGTACGAAATATAACTTATTTAATATTGAAATGTATCAATAATAATTTATAAGTGGTGTTTATCTAAAGTTGCCTTCATAATTAAATCCAACGACGGGCTTAAATGAATTTTTCAGTCAAAACGCGGCGCGAAAGGAATGAGTCCGGAAATTGCGCAAGAGTTGGCGAAGGAAGCGATGAACGCGGCTGTCTCTACGCAAGGAGACCGTCTCATGACACTCGGTCAGGCAAGAGCCTGGATGGATCTGGTTACTGTTCTTCCACCAGCACCCATAAGGATACTTGATGAGGTAAGAAATAATGTCTACAAAGAAAGCTTTAGTTTCTTATGATATAGAATATGCTCAATTTTTAATATTAAATTAGAAAAAATGAGATATAATTATGAGATATGAATGAGAAGATATATTACGAGATATGAGAGAATGAATAAATAATGAGAGCCTCGTAGCTAAGTGGTAAGTCTACTACGAAGCGAGAGGTATCGGGTTCGAATCCCGATCCGTATAATTTAATTTATAATTTATTCTGTTTCTGGAATTGCTTGATAGTGGCCGGGCGAGTGTCTTAATACTGTCACACCCGTGGTAGACCCGGTGTGTCAACGTATGCTTCAGCATACGTTGACGCACCAAGTAGGCCGACTCGTCCGAAGTGATACCATGGACTCGCAGAATACTCAGCGTGAAACGATACTTGAACTGTGTTTCGCTGAGTGAGTGAGGATATCGGAAGCCCTTAAAAAATGTCGCTAAAGTGGCGTTAAAAAGTCGGCAACACAACCAATGCTCGGACTGTGGCGTGGTTGTCCATGGCGACAGTGTTTTCTTACAATATAGGAGACCCACCTCCGTTGTGAGTTATATTATAAAAAATAAAAGACAATAATAATGCTACATTTGTCCAACAGATGCTAGAGAGTGCGGTAATGGAGTTTACGCGTCAACGTGTCAACTTATTACTACTAGACATAGAAAGGATGGTTAAATGCAGAGCCACCGTTGTCTTCTTCCAAAACTTTAGACCCGCCCCTAAGAAAAGGTTTTATATTAACATTTATTTTAATTTTATTTGTATATTTTATCAGTCAGTCACGAGAACCGCGTAGGTAAGTGGTTTCACAAGCGAACGAAGCGAGAGGTATCGAGTTTGAATTCAGTGTGAACAAAAAAATATTTGACTTATAATTTATTCGGTCTTTGGAAAGGCTTGGTTGTGGCCGGGCCAGTATCTTACCACTATCTCACCCATGGGAGATCCATGCTGACGCACTAATTGTGCTGCCTTGCTTGAAGTGATACCACTTTCTCGCGGTCTCAGAGAATTTCAGCGTGGATTGGTACTTGTATTTCGCTGAATGAATGAGGATATCGAAGGCCCTTGAAGTTATGCCGATTAAACGTAAAAAACCGGCAACACAACCATAGCGCGGTTTGTGGCACAGTTGATCATGGACCTGCTACTTACCTGCTCCGTTGACCGCTATACTATTAAAAATCATTATATTCACAACTACTTATTGAGTTTCATCACATGTAGTAAATTTCATTCGAAATGTTTCAAATTCCAATGTTTGTCTTAATCAATACTCTAATATTTTCAATCCATGCACTCTAGCTATAATAACAGTTGTTTATTATTGAAAATCTTATTGAACAGCGTTGGTGAATATCTTGAGCAGACGGTAAAAATAAAAATACATTCTTCATATATTATGATTTATTCATGGTAATAAACAAGTAAAATTATATTATGCATTTATATTGATCTAGACCTTATAAACTTTGTTTTTAAGTTCTATTTGATATTTCGTATAATAAGAAAAGCCTTGGCTGGAAAGCTAGATATGAATACATATTTAATAACTACGGCCCGCACGAATTTATCAAGGTTAGACTTTTATACGTTATAAAAAAATCATTTTATAGCTAAGAGGGAATATTGTGAAAGAAAAACGTTTCGAATGTAGGTGAATAGATCCCGAATAATATAGTTCGGTATAGAGAGGTATTCATGGAAGTTCAAGGGAGAGGCCTATGTCCAGAAGTGGACGTATTACGGCTGAAATGATGATGATGAATATAGTTCAGAATCGGAAACGTGTATAAGCTCTGACGGATTTCTATTTAAAATATCTTATGAATAAAACTTACCTAATTGTATAACTTATTATATAGAATTGCATTTCGAATATATTGAATCTAGTATGACTAGATCGGAAATATTGCGATGACAGATGTATTTTGTTACTATTATATATTAAATTATCTAAGTTCCACGATCACCTATAAATATTTTTAATGAATTATTATAAATTTAAGTCTTAGCTAATCGTTTGATGAATAAATGCATTAGGAAAGTCATTATTGCGACAGCTTTTTGTTGTTATTAACTATAAAGCTATTTAAATTTAATAATCTATATTCAATATTATTAATAGTAGAGTAAAGCGGTGTAAAGAACAGAATCTTAGAAATGCCTGAATATAGGATATCTTATTAATCATTAAGTCTCTAAACTTGTGATTTGTATATATATGTATTTGACATATTTATCTAAAATCTTATCATAAATATAATGATGCGAATAAAAATCTATAACGAATTAATATTTATTTAAATCGATACGATTCAAAAGTCCTTTTTGACCTCATGTTCCAGGCGTGACAAAGGATCTCGTTGGACAGTGCAAGTGGCGACAGAGCTGGCTCGTCAGTTCTTAAAAGCAAAAGGCGGAATTGGCTTTGGTTCTATCGTCAATATACCAAATGAAACCACAACAGATGTTGAGATGAAAAGCGTAAAGGATCGACCGCCTACGCCAGTGGTATGTTTTCATTTTATTGAAGTGATTGATACCTTACAGTTTCCTTTTCGGTTTTCCAAATTCTTTCTAGAGTTTTTACTTCTCTAATTAAAAAAAAAATAATTTCTAAAATACATGTTCTTTTCAGCCGTCAAAAATAAAATTGGCAGAAGTGACATTCTCCGATAGAGTTGAGGATCTTCCTGATCCGGTTGCAGTTGGGTCCTTCCTTCCTGAGAGAAACAAGTTACTAGAAGTTAGTAATCGTATATGATTGAAATTGATTCATACAACTTTAGTGTACCAATTCTCGTAATTGAGCCCGTATGCTACTGTATATAACAAAAAGTAGACACGTAAAATGTATTTACATCTATAAGTGTCTAATAAGTACACAACTTAAACTGGATAAATTATTTTTACTTAGATATTATTTATTTCTATTATATGGAAATAATTTTGAATAAATATTTAATGTGTGTAGATGGTGAATGCAGCAGCTAAATTGATGTCCCGATCGGTGAGTCAGAAAGTTGAGATAGGTATGGACGTTATTGTGGGGACAGTCACATTGCCAGTTATGAGACATCCCAGTAAGTCAATTTATATTAAAATTAAATTTGTTTTAGTAAATCATATACCTTTATTCGTCGTTTTTAAAAAACAAAATTATTATTTAAACTCAAGCGCCGAGCGTCGGTTGCAAATCATATTCCTTTTAGAAGGCGCGTTAGGAAAATTGCTAATCTTAAAATTTTACATCATTTCTCTATTAAATATATTTTTAATAGAAACTAATACTTGAGTATAGCACTTGTATTTGAATTGGCTTTTAATCCAATACTATCAATAAAATATAGATAATAGGCTACTACAAATAATGTACACTTTTTACACTGTTTTAGTTGAGTGGGGTGAAGCAGTGGAAGGTTTGGCAGACGCAGTGGTTAATAATAGAGTGCACGCGGATTGCGCAGATGTACGGAGGGCGAGCGAATACCTAGCGCGCCGGATACTTAAAGCCTTACTCTATGAGATGAAGCAAGAGAAACAAAGGAGGGTTAGTATCTTTAGCTCGAGAGCCTCGTAGCTAAGTGGTTTAATATGTCTACCATGAAGCGAGAGGTATCGGGTTCGAATCCCGGCCCGGACAATTATAAATTCTTATTTAATAACGTCCGAAGTAATACCACGGGGTCACAGAATCCTAGGCGTGAAACGGTACTTTTACTATGTTTCGTAGAGTGAGTGAGGATATCAAAGGTCTTTAAAAGTGCCGCTTAAGCGATGTAAAAAGCCGGCAACACAACCAGTGCGCGGACTGTGGCGCAGTTTTTCATGGGACGCGGTGTTCTCGTACCATATAGGAGACCCACCTGCCCCGTTGTCCGCTATAGAATAAAAAAGAGAATATTTTTATAAATAAACTTGTAGGTACAGGCGGGTGAATTAGTAATACCAGATGTATTGATTGATGATTGATATAGATGTATAAAATTTTAACTTTTTTCAGAAACTAAGCAATTCGTCGAATACTGAGAATGAAAAGAAGGACTTTTATGTACCCGAAAAAGTCAAGAATCAATGAGAACATTAACTAAAAAATAATTAATTGATTTTTTATTTGGAGTTTTGTATGAAAGCTCAATAAAGGTGAAACGAATTTTGTACGTCAAGTTGTTTAATAAATTTTGAATTTTCCGTTTATTTGTTTCAAATTAGCAAAGCCTCTTTTATGTTTTTATAACTCTTCCTTCACCTTGTTGTCTTTAAAAAAACATACAGTAAATTATTTTTAATATATATTATATATATATTTGAAAGAAGTATTTATAAAATGAATATAAATTAACATCTATTAAAAGTCTGTATTAAAACTTTTCTGTAATGAACAGCAACGTGAAATTTTTGGAGAGTGGAGCTCAAAGCTTCAAGTGTCTCTACGTGATAGCGCATGGCTTCATAAAGCTCTTTTGTCCTTTTACTCAAAGTGAATACCCACTCGTTCGAAAAAAGCTCTTCATTTTATCCCGCAAGATAATACGATTCTAATTTTAGTTAAAATTTATGTATGCGTAATTTGACAAAAGTACAATTTGTTACCATTTAAAATGTTAGATTATACTTTTTTTATCATATTTTTATTAAATTATGTTCATTTAATGGGGTAAATGGTAGGCGAGCTCCAACCCGCACATTGATTGTATCAGCTTTTCAATAGCTTGTACTATATCTCTGCTTCACGCTTGTATGGTATGGTGCGTGTGGTGTTACTCTGGACAAGTCGGCTCAATTATTTGCTTTAATTGTATTAAATTACAGGTATTTTATTGTTTTAAATACATTTATAAAATATATGATTATGGTATCTGTAGATTAAATTTCTACACACAAATTTAATCTTCTATAATTATTATTAAAGAGGTATTCTATTTAAAAAAATATATTGAGGAATATATTCAAAAATAGAATCGTCTTTCTGATGTCACGGCAGTGTCAAGATTTCAATAAAAATGTAGACAGGTCATCATTTTCCTCACTCAAAACCGGCTTTCAAATCTAATATTCAATAATGCAACTACTGCACCAACACACTCCTATGGTTATTCTTGGTGATCTCAAAATGAACAGGTACAATGTTTTTCTTTGATCAATAAATATTTTAACTGCCATTCTTTACGGCTTAAACAAAGCTGAAAAATGTCAGCCAATGTTGCAATCCCGAAAGTATGTACCTGTCTATTTTTACCTGTTTAATTTAATGCTATAAAAAGTTGTCCTCAACAAATTGATACACCATTAATATTTTTTACACAGTGTAGGCATTCATGGCGCCTCCTCGCATATCGAAGTGAAAGATAAATCATCTAACGCATCTCTCATGCTGATGAACCCCGTCGCCAGCGGCGATAATATGGCTGTGGATCTGGCGCAGAAGAAGGAAGAACTACCGCTTATTGTGCCTTGCTGTGAAGGGAGAGAATTACAAGTAAGATAAAACTTCTTTATCGCATAGGTGAGGATAATGGGCCTCCATCTGTCACGATACGATTTTGTTTTATCGACTTTTCTTGCATTCACGAATAATTTCAATCTTTTGACCTATAACCCGTTATTGTTTACAGTCCGTTTAAGTAATAAGAGATGTAAATAAATTTTGTTAATTATTCTTAGAAAGTTTTTCAATTCTATACAAAAAACAGTCAGCGTATATTGCATGTGTATTATAAATAATATATTTTATAATTATGTGAAATAATTTGCTTAAGAATGTTCATACAGTTAATAAATTTAATATAGAACGAGGATTTTAATGTTTATAATGTTAACGGTTTAGGTTAGATTCGTGAATAATACTTTATATGTAAATCGTAGAGGCCAAATTTTATTGACACGGGTACAACATATGTCAAATACAAATGCTACCTAAATGTATGTCTATATTTTTCGACTAAAACTTAATTTTCTACTCTCGCAAGTACCTACTTGCCTACCAATGTAAAGTACCTACATTGGGAAATCCATTTTTACATTTAGTAGGAAAATGGATATAACCGTCGTGTATGTACCTAAAAATCATTATCTATAATTAAATAAACCTTGTTATGAAAATTCTTATAATGCATTCAATAAACGGTATATTTTTCGATTGTGTTTGTACTTTAATCGTACAAACACAATTTAATATTAATATCAATTTATCAATCAATTTAATATTATAAACGCGAAAGTTTGTACCTACGTAAATTTGCTATAATACTTTTCCGTCACGAGTTAATCAGTGATGGAAGGCGCAAGTAAGATTTTTTGGGGCTTATGGGACCAGCCATTGAACGGAAAGCAATTTATATCTCGCTAGCTTAGTGAAAAGAATGATGAATCGTTTAAAACGCAATTATAGAATTCTATCGCTCTTGTTATTTCACGACTGACGCAAGATGAATGGTTCCTTTATTCTCTTCTTGTTGTAAAATAGTACTAATATTTTAGCAATGGAATTTGATTCGCTTGCGTAGATACAAAAAATAAACATGTATACTTAAATGTAAAGGGTAAATGTTTTAATATTAAACACGAGTTATATACGACGCTTTGAATGAGGTAGATAGATGACGTAGATATCTTGACAATGATTCACTGAGCCTATAGGACTTCTTTGACTTCAGATTAATGAAGAAATAGTCCGTAGTGGCCTGTCGGCGATATCCGTGAAACATGACAGCGTTATACATTGCATGAGTATGTCTTGTGCGTGTGAACGAATGCAAGTACCACCGGGACTTGTCAAGGTAATTTTTACTCTTCTTAATATAAGTTTGTAATGAAAGAAGTGCAGTTTTTAAGTTACTGAAATTTTTAATTGTATTGCTTAATTTAACGAACACTCATTGATTTGATAATGTAGCACCCTTTTTGTTTATGAAAATAGATAGGCAAACGAGTATGACGATCACCTAGGATACGCGATGCTATACCCATGGACACCCTGAGCCCTTTATGGGTTGCGAGTGTGTTGCCTATTTTTTAGAGATTGGTACGCTCTTTTTTTGTCGGTCACCAAGTCGTACTTATTTGTAAATAATTCAGCAAGCAGCTGATTTCAAAGTGGTAGTGGGCGACACAGAATGTCTTACAAAACGCTCCGCGTAGCTTTAGAGGTAGTAATTTAGCAAAGGAGGTATCGATTTTTAATTCTAAACAGGACAGTTATTGAAAGTTAAATATGGGTTATTAAGACACTGCGTGGAGTAGACGCAGAGGACAAATATGCTACTTTTGTTTCAGCACCGAAATTCGTTTAGAAGCCTCCACCGGCCGGATCTGAAGCGGGTCCCGTATCTCCGGCGCATGACACCCGACGATCTAGAAACATTGTTCCGTGGATATGCTGAATTTCATCTCCAAGCCACTCCTAAAAGCAGTTAGTACCTATTTCGGTACTCATAAGCAATAACTAGGCAGTAGTTAGGTATATAGTTATAATAGAACTACTAGTTTTGGGGTTCGATAAAATAAAAATACAATACCTTTATTTATATCAAAATAGTTACGTATATTTATATTAATTATATATATTTATTTGCTCTATACGGAAATAATTGGGAGTTTGAACAGTTCCTCCACACTCTAGAACACCTCTAGCAACAGCGCCCGCTTCACTCTGTACTTAAATATTGGGGTGCTTAATAATCTAAAATTCTCTTGGCACAGTGTCACATACTCCTCCGAAACGGCTTGACCAATTTTTATGTATGCATATTGAGTAACTATGAGAATCGGCTACTAGGTATCTATTTTTAATCACCATAACTGATAAGGATGGTTCAGCCCTATAATGTTTTTTTTATATTTAAATAATGGTTTTTCTATCATTCGTCATGTAAAAATAAAAATAACCCTAAATTTTCACCCTTTTACGTAAAACCCTTTTTGTTAATAGGGATATTAGTCCTTGATATATGTGGCAAAACAACATTTACCGGTATAGCTAGTAGGTATTTGTATAAAAGTTTGAATAACGCAGACATGTCAATTTAGATTATAATAAAAATTTACACGATTACAGCTATAATTGTACTAAATATCTCTTTGATTAATATGACATGTGACTTATAATATAGAACAAATAAATATATGCCTACTATTTTAATAGTTTATTAACACAGAGGTTACATTTTGAAGTCATAATCGTTGATGTGTGGAGCAAAACCTATTTAAATTACTTCGTGTTATTGTCTTTGACGGTAATATCATCGTTATTTTACTTGTAAATAATATGGTAACTACTTCATGTATTTTTACCGCGACATCAATACCTATAAACACTGTATGGTTGCGGTTAATCTAAGCCTTGTGTTAAATATGATATCAGCATATGAGTTTTAATTTCATTTATTAATCATATTTATTTTAATATAACTTTGGATCATATAGTTTCACTCGAATTAAACTTTAAAAGTGGCGTTATAAAACTTACACCTTCTTTTTAAAATGAAATTACATTATTAAAAATACCTCCAATCCCCACTGAGAATTTAACGAGATATTTTTATAAAAATATTTACTACTTAATGGCTTCTAAGAATCAAATTAATATTAAAACCTAACATTACTTAGATCGCAAAGACCGTGACAGCGTAAGAAGCTTAGCACCTGTCGAAAACATTTACAAAGACATGAGGGATAAGGACGATGGTAAATTACAATGTCAGATATATTATCATTATATTTTTATATATCATCATCATAATCATTTCAGACGTAGAACGTCCACTGTTGGACATAGGCCTTATTTTATTTCATTTTCTGTGTTATAATTGAATTGGTCTTGTTTCTATTATAACATCAAAAAATATAAATATTCTTTTTTAGTCTACTGACTAGTATAATTAACTTCCTACTAATATTATTAACGCGGATGTTTGTAAGATTTTGATACTCCATCAAGGAAAAATTACTGAATTTTAATGACAGTTTACGACAGTATAACTTACCTATATATAAGAATAAAACATTGCCATAATGTATGATGATATTGTGTGAATTGGCTGAAAATAATAAGTTTGACCTGCATAAGTCGGCAAAATATCACTTTTTAGCCATTTTGTTATGCACTACAAAAACCGTAAGTTACACCAATATATTGCATAGTGGAAACGAACCTCTTAAATGGTTCTATAAATAAATCAGAGGTGACATATATATTCATATAATATAATATAAAAGCAATTATCACTAAAAAAGTATTCCCTTTTTTAAAGTATTCACTTATAGGGTGTCCCGTCGCTGTAAATGAAATTTGGAAATGAAATAAAATGACGTCAGATGTTAAAAAATTAAATGTATTGCATATCAAATTAAACTTCACACGTGCAGATTTTACTTCTTAAAGATGATGCCGTCTAAATGTTATCCGTCGCGACGGACATATTCACATCTTTCGACATTATTACGAGCGACGCGTTGCAACTTGCAATTGGGGAATAGCGTTCACTTCTCGCACGATATTTTCTTTTAATTCCGGTATATTGGCCGCATTGCTACCCTGGGTCAACGGTTTTAAAAATATATAAGATTAAAGTTGGAAGTCTGCCACTGGACACCTACATATTCGTAATTCATTCATTATACTTAAGTTTATTGAAATGCTTCGGTATGGATTCTGGATTCATAAATAGGCTGTAGTTTATAATAATATTGAATAATGAGGACGAAATAAAATAAAATGTCACTTAATTCTGATCCAGCAGCCAACGAGCAGAACGACATCAGGTATACAATTAGATATTAGATATTAGGTATACAATTTATTTATATTAAATAGAATAACAGATTTGCGGCTTTTAGGTGTTGTCCTACATCCGATACCAGAGACGAAGTCAGCAGCTGAAGATGTCCCGGCAGGCATGAGACTGCATGGTGCCAGAGCGAGGCTGTACACCTCTGTACTTGCAGGAGGCACGGTTGGCGACCAACTAGTGTGAGTGTCGGGCTGAAAATTAAAACCCATAAATTTTTTCAATTCTATGGTACCTAGTTTTTCTCATGTTAGTATTTATAGTAAATTCCTAGTCGTGATTAAATTAACATATTTTTAGCTCTACAGGACTGATAATAATCAATGGCAACACAATATTATCTCAGTAATAACATTGCATCACCAAAGTGTATGAATATATTTTATTATATTATACAAATCGATCTTCGTTGTGGCACTTCGCGAAATTTATTTACTACATAGCCGTTATGAAGTTATCATCCTAAATTGAACAAATATATTCAGCCCTGACTGTAAATGATCCTTTCAAAAAAAAAGTAGTCTTAAATTCGGTATTCAAATCTAGAAATATTAGAACTCGACTACGAGTAGATACTATTCAGAATGCGACACATTTTCGATAAGTTGAAAGCTTACAACAGACAGTTAAGACCGATAGGTTAAATTTATGAAGACTTCTAATATTGTGATATACCTATCATCATCATTTCAGCTGTAAGACGTCCACTGCTAGACATAGGCCTCCCACTTTCGGAGGTGTTTGTCATAATAGCCACGCTTGGCAGGCGTGTTGGCGATATACCTATACTTAATTTTAACGACTATAATTTAAAATTTAGTGCTGAGTCTACAAGTGACGACTATGACACGTTGGTGCCCGAAGACCCGCTCCCAGAAGATGAGATACAATTGAACGAGGAGCTTCAGATTATCCTGCCTCCACGCTGCGATGACGTCACAGCCGTATCCTGCATCGGTACAACGGACCGTTAAAGTTAACAATATTGATGAGATTTTTCCAAAAAGTGCAAAACAGATTTAAAAAATTTATCTTTAAATACCGAAAATACTTAGGCAAATTTATCATGTACCTGTATTGGATGACTTCTGACCTCTAGAAATGCTTAAAATTTAAAGAAATAAAACCACAAATCGAGTGTGAGTTTATATTTGAATAACGTTTCTACAATATTTATACAGTAGTGTAACTCAATTACAACCGCTATTTCGTTGATATGGATAACGAATACTTTACATCTCGTCTTTTATTTAATTGCTCTTTGATTTGTCTAAAATCATAGTATTTTCGCAATAATCACAAGTTCATAAAAAAATTTAGCCAAGAATACTGTTAATTGTGACTTTAGCAACATTATTATAAATAAAGAATTCAATAATCAGAGATGTAAGTTTTTATGAACTTCATTTATAACAAAATCGAATGGAGGGCATTTCTTATACAAACACGGCGGCGGCGTTTCGCGAGAGTTTAAAAAAATACAAAAAAATTAATAACGAAAAATCACCTATCCGTGTCAAACGTTGCCTCTTATACTAAAGTGTTATTAAATATAACATAAAACAATTTACTAAAAAAAAAAATAGAAATCTTTTGCAATAATTGTAACAAAAATGTAAGCTTCACGAATTCAGAAATGAGGTTCTTCTAAGAAATGTTCACGAAACACTGAACTGCACTCGGATCTCATTTTTAAATCCGCAAAATACTTATAACGACTGGTCCCATAATCTAAACACTCAAAGCGTAAAGCAATTTACGTTGAGAATAAGTATCTAGAAATGCTGGGACACCCGAGGCATTTGTGGTATTAAGTCAATAACAGCTAACTAATGGGCCGGTTGCAAAGTGAGGCCTAGTTTCTTTTTCATTTTTGCAGCAAGAGGATTGCGACTGCCCGAGATGAGTGAATGAAATTAATTTTACTGAATATAAATCTATTTGTCACCTTAATGGAATGTCAATACAAATGTAGTTTGTATGGTTTGGTATCTCGAAGCAAACTTATTACTCATTAATCTCTATGTATTAAATAACCGTCTTGACCGTTACAATCCTATTGAAGTAAAGAAATAAGATAATTGAAATTGATATATTTTAAAGAATTTTCGTCGACATACTTAATGTGTAAAATTTGGACTTTTTTTCATTGTCTACAATAGCTCCTTTCTGTATTGATAGTTGTACTGCAATAATAATTTTGACCCTTTTGAGCGTATTTTTTATTTATTTAATTTATTAAATAATAATCCATAGATTACAGGCATATAGACATAGAAAAAACCAAACTATATGCATAGAATATGCACGCATAAGGTAATTATCGGCGAACATTCGTTATACAGGCAACTCGTACATTTAAGTTGCAATCAAACTGACAGGTAAAACTTATTCTTGTTTTGTAAAATTAACTACAAAAAATAAAGATCACATAAGACGAAAAACGTTTAATATATAGACTTTGCTAAGCCCCCGTCTTCTGAAACAATTATATAGCTATAATATAACGTAATATTAATACCATTAATATACCGCCCTTAAAACTTCATACCAACATACCATTCCGAGTTATCAACTACTGTATTCACGATAATTTAGACAAGCCTACTGTACAAACCATTGCGTGCTCTCATAAATATTAAAATACCCTCGAATCACTTCATTATAGCATTAGAAACTTTAGCCACCGTTACTATAAAAAGGAGGCAAAGAAAAAACACTTTTACTGTAATCACCGTTTAAATAACATAAAAAAATAAATGTCATTACAACAAAGCTCTAATTCTCTTTAAATAATGGAATAATTGATTTTGTGTGAAAACAGTTCACATTACTAACTAAGGGCTGAATACCGAAACGTCACTCAAATTATTTGCTCTATTTAACACTTATATTAATTTATAGAAGATTTTATACTTAAAATATATATAGTTTAATTGAAAAAAATACTAAATTCGTAATACAACAAAAATACATTATTATTTAATAAGCGTTGTTTGCGTATGACCAAATATGCATTTACAATGGAGTTGGGAGTATTTTTTTAAAAATCCCGGATTAGGTGAAGACTGCCAATAGACAGTTAGATATATGAAAATCCAATAATCTTCTCTTAAAATAATGCCAGTAGTAGCGTTTGAGTAACGTTTGAGTATGAAATTATATAATTTTTAGTCCACTTGACAGTAATCACTTCACTTGCGCAATACTCGTAGTTCATTCGACACTGATTCAGAATATTACGTGCGCCGCTTACTTACAATTAAATGGCATCTCGATCCTCATCTGAAATTTTAAATAAACCATTAATATAACCCTTATATCAAAATGAGTGAAAGTCTTACCTTTAACTCTTTCAAAACTTCGTAATTAATTAAACCAATAGTCGTTTACATGAAATTATTAAGAGCTACAATAAAAAAAACATGCATTACAGAACAAAAATAAAATTAAGAGTTTTCAAGAAGGTACAGATCAAAATCAAGCACATAGCTGAAATAAGCACAGTAGGTTTACATTATTAATTTTTTGGCTGTTTATATATATATATATATCGTATTTTATCCAAAACTTTGAAACTGTAATTATTAAGCTCGCACATTCGAATACCAGGTAATAACAATATCATTTAAAATGGTATAGTGTACAAGTTTGGCCAGAATATACAGGTCATAGATCCGGCAGGACAGGCTGGGTCACTAGTCTATACGAATATTATAAAGAGGTAAAATTTGTGTATTTGTGATATTGTAGAGGGTAATCTCTGGATCTATTTTCCCTTGAGCAGAATGAGACAACTCAACTGCCTAACCCCGCGACTGGTGACCTAAAAGACCGGCAAGGTACCGGCGGCTCTGTTTACTTTACGTGAGCCTCGATTGCCAGCGTTTCCATAAAAAATAAAAAAATCTACCGAACCTATCTTGAAAATTCTTTCACCAATAGAAAGCCTCGTTATTTTTAAAATAGACACATACTAACCCAACAAAACCCCGCCTAAACGAGGTGAGACATATGATTGAGCTGTACAGAAAAGTTGTAGAGCTTCACAGTGCACATAAAGTCCGCGACAGAAAATATCTAACTTTCATAATTTTTAGCAAAACGTTTGCCGGGCCAGCTAGTAAAAAATAAAGAAAGTGAAAATACTGACCGTGAAAGAGGCGGCGGGCGGCGGTAGAGCCGCCTACTCCGCAGCTCATAACTTATGGTTGCTGGTGAGCCAAGTAAGGCCCTCGTATAGGCCGTCGCCCGACGTAGCGCACGACGGCTGCACGTACCAATTGCGGTCGCGGATGCGTGTCAGGCCCAGCTTCTCTTGGATCTCGTGGGGCTTCATCGCTGTGCATTAATGTTACACTGAATAATACAATAACAAATACGTACGTAATAAATAATAATACAATGAATTTAGAAAAGGCAAGGTATGTTGAAGATTTCATAGACGTTTGTTGAATATTCTTAAATAAAGATTTGGATCGTTAACTGGTGACAATTATAAAAGACAACGACGAGATATATTATACATATTAATTATAGTTTGCTGTTACATTAATATTCACTCATAGGTGTTCGCAGTAACACACACAATACTTGGAAAGAAACACTCACCATCAGGCAAGTCCTGTTTATTGGCGAATATGAGTATAATAGCGTCCCTCATCTCCCTGTCGTTGATGATGCGGTGTAGCTCTTGCCTCGCCTCATCGATACGGTCCCTGTCTGCGCAGTCCACCACAAATATCAGGCCTTGGGTTCCTGAAACGTGACATTTACGTATAATTATTTATACTTTAGTAGGTTTACAGTTTACATGATATATCATCAGAGCGTTGCCAGAATTAAGTCTTACAGACAAATAATAGTAGTTTTCTGCTTTCTATTTTTTATCCAATTATCAATTAAGTTAAAAAATCTTTAAGTAATTAAGTAAAACATTTAACAGATTTTATTTGGAATCAGTTGCCAGCAGGGGGCGACTCGGGGGCCTTCAAGTAGAGCGTACATATTTCTTAAAGGAAGGCACCGCTTGTCCTAGGTGAATACTACTCGTTTGCCACCGTTTTTATAATAAATGAAAAGGTTTCTTTTCACTGGGCTATATGAAAACTTTAATCGTAGATTCAAATTCAGTCAACTCTTCCCATTTGAGTCTTGCTTGCGACGTGTGGATACTTATTCTTAGTTAGATCAACATTATTCTCACCTGTATAATAATGCCTCCAAAGGGGTCGAATCTTGTCCTGCCCCCCAACATCCCAAACGTTGAATTTGACATTCTTATACGTGACCGTTTCTACGTTGAAACCGACCGTGGGTATCGTTGTAACCGACTGACCTAATTTTAGTTTATATAAAATAGCTGATCCAACTTGTTAAGGAAACATTCTTACAATATGAAAAATAGGACTACAGAACATTGTAAGAATTGTAAATCAAAAGAAACAAGACAAATAGAATTATAGATAAACGTTTCTATAGTTCAGTTGATATTGGAAATATATTTTTCGTCAATCAATCTATTTGTATAATTGAGGCTAGTTTGAAAAATTAAATACTTTAGTAGCAGACCTGAGGTACGTCTTGTCCAATTACAATGAGTAAGCGAAATCGGTTTAGCAGTTTTCAAGATTTCTACTTAGCAATTTAGCAGAGAGTTCAGCTATTCATTTTTATATTATAGATTAGATTTATTTTTGACAACAACTCTTCATTATTATCTTAAATTTATTGTATCTTAAATTTAATGTATACATAGTGTCTTGTTTATAATTATGGCAAGTATTTATAAGTAAAGGATACTAGTCTTTCCAGCTGCGTCAAGTCCCAGCATCAATATCCTCATCTCCTTGTTCCCGAAGATTTTCGACAGTAACTTCCCCATGATGTCGAGTTCACCTCAACCGCACTACTGAAATCATTAAATTTTAGGATTTAATACAAATTGTCTTCAAAGAAACGTCTAAATAGCATGACTTATAATTCGATGAATAATAATATTTTTACAGACGTTCAGATTGTATTTTAAAATGAATTATAAATAACAGTGTTATAAATTTGTTGTCAATGTGTAAGTAACAGAAGGCAGAAGAATTAAAAAAATACGTATTTATATATCTCAATTGTAATATGTTTTAAAGAAAGATTCTATAATTAAATAAAACTTTAAAACGAGCATTAACGAAGAGAATTGTTGAAAAATCAAGTTATGTTTCACATACGAGGTTTATATGACTCGAAGAGCAATTTGTCAATATAACCTAGATCCTAGACATATGGTGTTCACATAATCATGTAATATATTCGATTAGAATTTCAAAAAACTGACGAAATAATGTCTTACCATTTATTAATATGTAGTATTTATAGAGTCCACTTAATGTTATATAGTATGGCGCATCTCAATATATAATATGGTTCTTATCATTTAAAATTTATAGTAATTGATACATTAATAATGTATTAAATTTGAATTGTAATAATTTACCCATGTGTACATAAAAAGTTTATAATTATATAATATCATATTATATGACATTCATTAGACATAATCAAATTTTTTCTCGTTTCTATCTTTCATCATTAAAATAACAGTCCGTAAGGCAATCAATAATTATTTATTTGTACTAAAACATAGTTGCAAAACTTGTTCAGTGACCTCATCCCAACCAACCTTCGCATGCCCCAGATATTTAGGTAGGTGCACAAGAGTCCTTAAGATATTTTACTAGAGAACATTTCTAGTTAGTTAAACTGCCTTTTATAGACTCTTAAACATAAAAACTAAGAGGCTGTTTGAGTACA
>DWCF01002332.1:0-24527 GCA_018230265.1 Delias oraia | reverse complement strand
AGCCCATCTAAATCCACTGCTGGACATAGGCCTCCCCCAAAGACGCCCACCCGCTGCGATCTTGAGCGATCTGGATCGCATCATTTAAATTTCTCTAAATAATGCAAGAACAGAATTAGACAAAGCCATTAGCGAGAGGAACGAAAAAAATAAATTTTATTATTATAATAATACCGTAAATCAATAGATAATGTTAAAACTCTTATGTGTATAATAGAGATTCGGTAACAACAGGACTACTGATATTAAATTTGATGAATACTTGCGATATTTTATTTTTCATTATCATCATCATCATTTCAGCCGTAAGACGTCCACTGCTGGACATAAGCCTCTCCTTTGGACTTCCATGAATATCTGTTGGAGGCGACCTGCATCCAGTGTCTACCGGATTTTATCATGTTATTAGGTACTTTTAAATTGTTTTTATGCAATGATTTCATAAAGCATTATATATACAGAGAAAACTATACCAAGATTAAATAAAAAAATTATCCAGACATATCTCTGTACTTCAATGCAAGCGAATCCGCCGAATTTCCGCGGGTGCGTTGCCTTCCTTTTAGGGATACATACCCTCTTTTTTTGGTTACTACACGAACGAAGTAACGATTCCTGCTTGTATGGTAAAAATGTAACGCGAATTACTAGAATGTAATAAATTAATGCAATAAGTGCGGCGGAAGCACGGACAAAACCGGAAAAAGGCTTTTAAATCACTCTCAACGGAAACGGAAGTGGTTCGCTAATAAATATGGCGGCGAGAGTGCGATAAATATTATGATACAGTTTATTTGGTTTCGCTTTATTAATGAGTGTGTATTTTGTGGTCATTTTGGGTGGATGCAGTTACTGCCGGCATAAAATATTGAAACACTGATGCTTCGCTTAATATTTACATAACATATGTACGTAATAAATAGTAATATTAATATTTCCATTTGGACTAAAAGGTATTTAATTGGATAGATAGTAAAGGGTTGCAAAATGCAAACATTCAGATGAACGCAGATTATGCGTATTGATTACATGTCTTATTAACAGGACACGGTACCTTTAACAAAAAATCTCTATGTTTCAGATAGCTCCCTGTGTAGGCAGTGCATGGATGAGAACGAAAGAAACAGCAGAAAGAAGGAAAAAACAGTAGCTCATGTCCTTTTAGAGCGTACAGAAGTTGAAGCATACAGGCCACAACACCTCGGGGCTCCGAGGTTGCTCTCCGAGATCGCCGGCAATCCGAAGAGGCTTCTGAAGTTTCTTGTGACACATCACACTACATCACATGAAAAATAGGCGTCAGACGTCGAGCTACGGAAAATAGGCGGTTTCACCACCCCCATAACCATCACCATGTCTTTTCATTATAATACAAACAGTGAGTGAAGATATCGGTCGCCTTTGCAATAATGCCGATTAAGCGGCTTAAAAAGCCAGTAATCCAACCAAAGCGTGTAATATTACTTGGTTGTATATGGGCGGTGGTGTTCTGTCCACTAAACCATAAAAAATACCAGACATGAACATACTTAGCCGCAGTTCAGTACATTGCTTTTAAGACCTACAAGAAAGTAAATAATATATTCAATTTTTATACTATATAAGAAATTGCCTTTATCTCCACTTAATCCTAATTAGATAATGGATATTCCCCATGGACCAGATAAGCTTCATTTGACAGAGTGCTTTAAGATCCGTATATAAGCTGGCGATTCGTTTTCATCTTCACACAGCAACCAGCATCTAGTATCATCTCATCTCCAAACAATACAAAAATGTCTGGAAAATTTGTTGCAATTTTCGTCATCATCTCTCTGGTCGTGTTCATCAACGCCAGCCCAGCTATGATCACCAGCTATGATCCATTGGAGTTGTGCATCGAGAATTGTGCGCAGTGCAAGAAAATGCTGGGAGCTTGGTTCGATGGTCCACTGTGTGCGGAGTCCTGCTTGAAGTTCAAGGGAAAGCTCATTCCTGACTGCGAAGACTTTGCCTCCATCGCTCCTTTCATTAACAAACTTTGAGTCAAGAAAACATTGGATATTGAAGAACTAAATACTAATAATATTGGCTTTTGAAAAATACTACAGATATGAAGATGTATGTATAATGGTTTTTACATAATCTTATGTTAATAAATTTAATTTCTAAATACATTATCTCTTATTTATTATTTCTTCGGCATCTGGAATGATCAACTGTTAATTTATCTGTCTGTGCCACTCAAAATTGATTAAATGTGTTTTACAATAAAATATATAAAAAAGTATGAGAAATAAGGTATGTTTTATATATTTGTAAAGCTGTATAATTTATACAAAATCTATTATTTATTATTACTTCAATATATTATATATTTGAATACACTTATATATATATATATATATATAAGTGTATATATATATATATATAAGTGTATTCAATATAAAATATATATTCAATATAGAAAAATATTAAGCACTATTTATCGTTGATAATCCAAATAGTTTGTCTCATAAAATAAACAATTTACTTTAAAACTTTGAGAAATATCATAAGTATAGAAAAACCTTTATTTTTCCATGTTGTGTATCTCTATAAATTTATACACCTGATACAAAACCTCTTATCTATTATTCCTACCTGCGTCGCCTGGCAAGATCGCTTGTGTGCACTGTCTGTCCGCGGCACTCACGACTGTTTATTCAAGAAAAATACGAGAAATTATGCAATCACAGAATAACATTGCGTTTATATTACTTCATATTTATATACAAACAAACTGGTCGTGAACGTAAAATAAAGTTTTCGTTCGAAATATAAATTGTACGTTATCAAAAACACTATTTCAAGAAAATTTTGCAGCTGAAAGCCGTAAATTTCTCGCCATTTTAAGAGGCCACTGCTATGTAGACAGTATTTTCATTTATAATAGTTGCGATTCATATAAAACACATTTTAAATATATATATGTCTTTAGAGGCTAAATATATCCTTATATTCTTTAACTATTCTATTCTTCTTATAACTACAAACTATTATTATCCTTACAATAAATAATATATTTTTTAAATTAATATACTTTATTTTATTTATAATGAACAATCAAAAGACTAGAATCAATAAATCTTCATCTTGCGCTAGTCGCGGCTAAAATCAAATTCACGTGCCACAAGACCGTGTTAAGCTGTGAAAAGCATTTGGCCGGCAGCAGATAACCCTTTAAAAAAAACAGGAGCACTATAGCTCAAGCACTCGGGCGTCGCGATCGCAGCTAGGGACTTTAAATGTTAAAGCAATAGATCGCGTATATGTTGAATCTTAAATTAGCTACCCTTCTGGTCTATCATCATCATCAGCCTATCAAGTCCACTGCTGGACATAGGCCTTCCCAAAAACCTATTACGATCTTGAGCGATCTGGGTCCAGCGGTTGCCCGCGACCTTCGTGAGATCGTCTTTCCATCGCGTGGTGGGAGGTCCCACTATGGGTTTTCTGGTCTATAAGAATTTTTGATATAGGCTAATAGAATAATGCCTATTATAAAACAAATTACAATAAATGTAACAATTTCGCTTCCAATGTTAACTATTCAGAACTTTCTTGATATTCAAGGTTTAACTTCCAATTTACGGTCAGCGCCAGGCCTTTTGAATACTAAAACACAGCCTCCGAAGATAACATCTCATTGCTAATTGGCTTCTGTATTAGAATTTTAATAGTTGCTTACCACGAAATAATTCTAAGAGATATTCAGTGCAGCATTTAAAATAAGACTAAATGAAAGTGCAATTACAATATAAAAAATTCGACACTTTATACAAAGAAGCATCAAAATCTATTAAATTTGGAGCTATATAAATATTACACAGACAAACAGACACGTATCTACACCACTTCTCTTTTTGCGTAAGAACCTTAATATCCTCGAACACACATAGACAAGTCTTTTTATAAAATAAATTTGAAATAAGGCAAAAATTATTATCAGCGAAAACAGAGTTGATATTGTGTTTCTAATATAATTGTTTAAGAGAAATAATTTTAATAATGCCTTGTATTTCTTCGCTCAGTCTTAGCAAATAATTACATAAATCTCTGTAGTACTTTTAAATACTTTTAGCAAATCTGGGAAAAAATTGTAAAAAAATCTTAGCACTTTAAGAGATTATCATCAATTAAAATTGTGAGACGTCCATCACCCACAAGGTGGACAGACGATCTTAAAAGATCCTTTAAAGGACGCCGGGAGACACTGGATGCTGGTCGCCTCCGACAGGTATTCATGGAGATCTAAAGGGGAGGCCTATGTCTAGCAGTGGACGTCTCACGTCTGAAATGATGATGATGATAATGAAAATCGCACGAGTTGTGGTAATAACTGTTTATTTTAGGGAACGAACTCACTCTCCCAGCTTGCTAGGTGACCCGTGATATATGCCAAGAACAGCCTTCGTAATGCCGACGTTTTATAAGTACTTTTAAATCAAGTATCCAGAGAGGGAGCTAAAAATAACTAAAGCGGAATATGCAGTACTAAAAATGTATTTTTATATGATGTGAATCAAATCCGCAGAAATAGAATCAATTTACTTAATACGTGTCCATTCGGGCAAACATCCAGAGATAAAAAGTCTCCGTAGACTAAAAGCGTACCCACGTAAGTTCCATCTTTGAGTAAATTTTAAAAATGCTCTCAATAAAGAGCTGCCGCTAAACTCACGATCTAATGGAGTATATTTGATTTAAATTTTATATGAAGAAGAAATTGCAACCGCAAATTCTAAGGCTGTCCAGTGAAAATCCCCTAGAAGTAGTCTTGAAGTGCAAATGCAGGCATTGGAAAGGTTCCGTGTCGTGTTCGTTTGTGCGAGACGGGACCTACGAATGGGCGGCGCCACGTATAGCGGGATTTATTATTGTTTTAAATAAAAATCTTCTTCTAAATGAAACATTAGAGATATTCTTTTTATTATACAATGGATAACGAGGTAGGTCTTCTACTTTTCTCTTAATGGTAAGAGATCACTGTCGCTACTAGATAACCAAGCCGCAAACCACGCTGTTTTGAGGATTTTTTACGCCGCTTCAGCGGTACGATTTGATTAGTCACCGTTAACCATTATCATTCAGTGCAACACAGCAACATTTCAAGTATTCTGTAAGCCCATGGTACTACTATTTTGTGTACTTTAAAACGAAGAAAGAAAGAAAAGATATTTTTTATTTAAATAAGTAATTACTTTTATAATTACTACTATTAACAATTGTAAGTCATATCTCTATGACATTTATGAATAAATTTCTCGCTGTAACCACAGCCGAACCTCAAAATACAAAAGAGGAAATTCGGTGGCGCGTTTCGTTATTCAGACAGTCACCTGATTATGCGCTTCGATGACCGAAATAGGGATGGACGAGACTATCGATATTCTCTGTCTATTATTTTAGTGAAAAATTGTATCTAAATTGAATTAACTTTATAGATATCAGTACATATGTACACATTATCAAATAAAATATAAATGAACAAAATCTCTAAATTATTTATTTATTTAAGCTTCAAACTTGAACTAACCTTACGGCTTTAAATTAAGGCATTGGGAAGATAAATCCGCTAAGGGACAACATTCAAGACATTTGCATAGATTATTTTCTATAACAATCTGTGAGTAGGTAATACTAGCCTGGTGACCTCAGCCGGGTTGCAATAGAATAACCAACTCAAACTCTACCCGGTTGAGAATAGAGGTCATCAAGAATATTGACACCGTGATATCCCATTATCACACATATTGACATTGAACTATGACAGAGAGTTTTAATATAAGATTTGGTACAACTCTATCATCTCAACAGTAAAATAGGTTTTACACCAATCAAACATTAGTGGTAAAATACGCATGGAAGTACAAGGGGGAGACCAGCAGTGGACGTCTTAAGGCTGAAAAGATGATGACCCACCAACGACTTATTAGAATATAATTTATTGCAATATCGATAATAATGTTATCGATACAAACGCACAGCACTACCCCATTTAAGCGAAGAGTAGAGTCCACTCCGCTTACTTATCTGCAAGATTGTTCATGTGACTTGAGGTAAGTACAAGCTTGCTAAAACGTTAGACTTACTATTAGAAGACTTGGATACTGTATTTAGTAGTTACGCTCCTGGTTTATTTTTTTTATAGTATAGCGAATAACGGATCAGGTGGATCGCCTATATGGTAAGAGAACACCGCCGCCCATGGACAACCGTGCCACAGTCCACACCTTGGTTGTGTTGCTGGCTTTATATGCCACTTAAGCGGCATTTTTAAAGGCCTCCGATATCATCAATCACTCAGCGAAACACAGTTGAGGCACCGTTTCAAGTTCAAATACTATTTCAGGATGTATATTCTGTGAGCACATCGTATCACTTGAGCGAGCCGGCCCAATCAGTGCGTCCGCATATACTTCAGCAAGGCTCTCTCACGAGTGTGACAGTATTAAGACAATCGCTCGGCCACTGTCAAGCCCTTCCAGAGACCAAATAAACTATAAATTAATTTATAATTATCCGGACCGGGATTTGAACCAGTTACCTCTCGCTCCATGGTAGATATATTAAACCACATAGCTACGAGGCTCTCAAAATGGTATGTAGGTATATTATTTTAATTTTAGAGGTACTTTAGGCTTCTGTTTTCCTCGCTTGTTATTTATATGTATCAGAAAAAAGTATTTCTATTTGAGTAGGTATTTCGTTAAAAAGTATTTCGTTTCGCTGAGTGAGTGAGGATATAGAAGGCCATTCAAATTATGGCACTTAAGCGACGTAAAAATCAATACAACTAAAGCGCGGATTATGGTGCAGTTGTCCATGTGCGGCGGTGATCTCTTACTTTAGCAGAGACCCGCCTATTCCGCTGCCACTACAAAAGTTTTTATTATTGATCAAACATTTAATTATTTCACACTACAATCCTATGTTTGTCTTTTTTAAGAAAATTAATAAACTAAAAGAAAAATAATTATCAAAATTGGTACAGCCATTGGTGCGTGATGACATGACCATGGTACAAGCGAATAAATTTGTGACATATCTCTTTTATTGTATATCCATCAAAGGAAAGGGTTTTCTCTGTAATTGTTTATACTTTATCAAATTTAGGATGGCATTGACAGATTATGGCCGTGAAGCTCTAGCCGCGTTTATTATGTTCGCACCATGCAGCATAGCTGTCATATCTCGATTCCAACTCTCATTAGAATAATACCTCATTCTTATTTTGAGCTGTCAAAATTATCATCCTCAATTTGACATAGTAAAAAATAAAAACACATTTTCCCGGTAATACATAAATTAGCCTAAGAATAAAATCAGATTTTTTACTTAAAGATTCTCGTTTTAAAATTACGGTTAACAAATAAAATTAAGAGGTCAAACAAATTCGTAAAACATTGAACAATATGTTATTCGTATGCTGATGTAGCTTAGAATTGAAGTTATTTTTTTATTTTTATAAAATTCCCAAGGCATACGAATAGAGGTGGCCTAGGATAAGCGGTCCACTACCCACGGACACCTCTAGCCCCAGCTGGGTTGCGGGTACGTTGCCGGCTTATAAGGGTGATTCCTGATTGTATTGTCATTTTATTTTTGAAGTACCTCTGCAGACATAAAATGCTATAAAACGCTCTGTTCTGGAACGACCAAAATCGAGGTTATACGGATGTAATAAAATTTAAGAGGTGGTCTGTATAAATAAATGTCTTAATTGATGCCATTTGCACTTTTATTTTTCTTTGTCACTCAGTCTTAGTCGAGAGCTGATGGTAAACGGAAAACAAGTAAAAATGTTTGTTTAAGAGATATCCGCTGATGGAATTTCAATGTAGTGTGAAAGCTCTAGGAGCTTTTGCGGAGGCAATCGATCGAGACTGTATCTTGATTCGGGCCTTTCATAGAGAAGGGGTTAAATGGAAAAACGCTGAGCTTTTAATAGTCCGTTAGGTGCTTAAACGAAAGCTAAACGCGCGATCGCAGGTATTTGGGGAAAATTGAATTCAAAAGCAGGTAAATAGGTGAAAATGCTTTTCTTATTTTTCTATGATGTAACGGATATGGGAACAGACTTGGTGGTAAGAGATCAACGACAACCACGGAGTGAAAGGCGCTGATTGTGTTGCCGGTTTTTTGCTAATGGGAATAAAGAGGCTCCTAACGAAGTAAGCCTGCAACGAAACGATAGATTCTATAATTTATTCAGTCTTTAGAAGGGCATGAAATGGCCGGGCGAGTGCCTTAATACTGTCTTCCTCATGAGAGAGCCATGTGGAAGTATATGCTAATTGGGCCAGCTTATCCAAAGTAATACCACACACTCACAGACTACCAGCGTGAAACAGAACTTGTACTGTATTTCGTCGAGTGAGGCAGATATCCTGTATGGCACCTTTAAAATTATTCCACTCCAACGGTGTAAAAAGTGAACAAAACAACCTAAGCGCAGATCGTAACCCGGTTGTCCATGGGCAACGGTACACGGCTACCCATATATAACGCTGCCCACTATATAATATAAATATTACGTATACAATTATCGTATTTCTTGTATTAATACAGTTTTTTAAATAAAACGCTTCGACATCGTTGCGGTTGTTTTGGTTAAATGGTAAACACAATATCGTTTTAAATTTCGTTGTTAAAGATGTCTCAACTAAGTAATAACTTTTAAAAATCAATTCAGCCTAGAAACCTCCTAGACGAATTCACGCGACGGTGTAACAGTGGTTTAGATAATAGAATAAGCCGCCGAGTGTAAGTCCGCAATAAATATGCGGCAGGAATATTCCTCGGGATTAGCGCGCGAGAGTTTGGATTACACGGGTCGAATGTTACACCGTGGCGTAATTTTTTTTAGATATTATTAAAACTATTTTCATAATCCTACTATTTATTACACCTGAAAGACTATATAATAAAGCCTTCTTTGGTTTCTTGATGGCACTGAGTGATTGCCTATGGAACTTCTTAGTAAACTTTATTAACATACGTCTTTAATTATTTTAATTTATATGTCTAAACAATGGCTTCTCCTTGTTTTCCATTTTTGCAATTGGTAATATTTTATATTTCTGGTCTTTATCTTTTATTATTTTTGTATTTGTGTGTGTACGGGGCACTGAATACCAGCGCGTAGCTACTTGTGATGGAAACTTTTTTTAAACATTCGTTAGTTTTAAATGTGAAGGTGCTAGGCCATAATTCTTACATTTGCAGTTCATCTTTAAATGTCGAGCGGATGTGGGTTGTCCGGCGAGGAGAATGAATACCACCATTTTTAAGGATGTTCGATTACACACGATTACACACAAAAATAGCTCCGTTATTACAATCAGCACATTTGATTTTAATAATTAAAGAGAGACACTCCACCGAGCACGTTTTGTAAAGCGCGATGCAAATGGATTTTTTTAATCCGATTTGATTATTCGTTCGTTCTCACGCACAAAAGAGCACGGCATTGTGTCAGAGTGAAGAAACGTCTAAAACGCTCTTTGACAGATGTCCCTGTCACTTTTGACGTTTCTTGACTCTCGATACACCAAGGCGCCGTCAAATAAATAAATATAGTATTATGTTACACGTGCGAACGGTTAATATTGGATTTTGGTGTAACAACAGCCTCGTTTGGTCTTAAACACCGTTTTAGCTCTGGGTTATTATAGATTTGTGTGAGTGGGGGGTTGTTAGCTATAATGATTATGCTAATTGAATAATTACGTCATCCATTAAAGTATTGTTCTAATTAAAGGCAATCATTGTTGTTATGATTTCGAATAACTTTTATATTTTGTTGACAGTTAAAATAAACTTGTTAATCTCAAACCTCTGTAGTTTATTTTTTGTAAAAAATTAACAAGAACAATTCAAAATATTGAATCTATAAGACAAAGTATAAAATTATAGAACCTTTTATCAGAATCGTATTTCTTTCGAAGCAGTTCGCTTCTTAACACCCAAGTGACATGACAGTTAACTGTAACATAGAGCGACATTTCAATCTAGATCGAAATTTGAAATTGATCTGAAAATCTATTCAGCATCATGAAAGTCAGTAACTACAAGTCCTGAGATTGAGTTGTTCGTTAGAACTTTGTTAGGAGAATATTATCTTTATTGGTTTAATATATAACAAACTTAAGGGAAGCTTATGTGATAAAGTATAATATAGTGCTAATGATTTTGTAAATGATGTCACGCCTTGGGAATAAGGTGTTGTCAAAACTTTTTTTATATAATTTAAGTATCTCACGGAGACCAAAAAAATAAAACAACTTAGTTTATTTCGCCGGTTCTTCTCAGTGGACTTAGCTTGAAACCGGCTTTAGACTGATTTTGACGTTCAACGGGCTGCATTTTTCTACTATGTTCAATAAAAATATTTCATTTCATACATATTACATTATATATTTTAAACATACCTATATAAAAACCCGGGTGTGTTTGTTGGCGTTATTTCTTATATCTGGGCGTGTTCAAGAACAGTCTGTTATTTTAGTTTTTAATGTTTCATAATTGCCTATGTCCTCAAATGTGAAATATAAATATTTGGCGTTGAATTGAATACAAAGGGTTTATTTGATACGGTTTCTCGTTGTTGGCTAGAGCGCCTTATGTAATATTTGTAAAAATCAAATAGGATCGGCCAGAGTTATGTGCAGCGCCTTACATACCACTAGAAAATAGTTTATCTTCATAATATTTATATCAACAAACCATAGAGTCAAGTTGATAAAATATTCTTTGCAAAGTTTAAAGTGTTGAACAAATACAGTTCAAAACTGATAATATACTTCAGTTAACTTTTACTCGTAATACGTAAACTTTCAGCATTTTAAAGTATACGATAACGGAAGTTGCGAGTTTACATTTAAAAAGTAAAACGATTTGTTATGGCTTGCCGCAGCGATTTAAGTAAGAGCTGCAGTTTGATTCTGATTGCCTCATTAACAGGTGACTTTTAAAATATCAAAAATAAGGTTCTTAACTCCGAGCTGTATCTTGATTTTGTATCACTTCTATCTCGCTGGCCACGGGCAGATTTTTGTAAATGAAGTGTAAAACGATAGTGTCCCACTGCGAAGTGGTCCCATTTTTAACTAGTCTTGCCCAAATGCAAGACCAAGACCAAGATCGCCTAATGTTTGCAAGACCAAGACTCACCGTATAAGAATTGAGCAAGAAAAAGACTAAGCCTGCACGACTCTTGCATCTTGCAGCTATTTTTTTTTAGCAGTGATTTTTGCAATTTCTCATTAAATCTTTAGACATATTTTAAAAATCTGGTTGGTTTTTACTATAGCTATGCTAATTCATCTTCAAAATGTTCCTATTCTGATAGATTTTACGAAGAACTGAAGTAAATTTTAATAAATATTAATAGTCTAATAGGTAATTTCAAGACTTGCAAGACTCTTGCTGCAAGACCAAGACCAAGTGTATTGGCGCAAGACCAAAACTGGCGAAAGTCTTGCATTAAGGCAACACTATTTTTAACTACCCCGAAAAAAATTGTAAAGATATTTTTTGTTTTTTTCTATGTGCAGTTATCAGAATATAATAATTAAAAAAATATAAACATATATACACTATTTTAACTTTGTTAATAATTTTGAAGTTGGAATTATTTTTCTCTAATTTTTACGAATCCACTAAAAAACCTGAAAAACATTTTCTTTAATAAATAACCTTTTATAAATGTAATATGATCTTTACACAGTATTTTGAAACTCAAACTAATGCTTCTAACAAAATAATATTGTTCTTGCAGTTAACAAATCAAATAAATTAACCTATTACAGTTCATAACTCCGCCAAAAGTCAAATAAAACACGAGCATTTCCAATGAAAATAATTTCGGTGCAAACAATGATTTTGTCAAACTAGATTGCCCTAAATATACATATAAATTATATACTTCCTTGTAATTCCAAGGCAAAGGAAGTCCAAGGGTGGAATTACAAATGAAAATTTCTCATTTTAATTAAATCGTGAACAGATAATGGTCACTAATTGAATAAAGGTTGTTCTATGTGTTAATCTGTGTATCTTAAGACTATCTTACATATCTTAGCGAGAGACATGCTGAAACCTACGCTGACTCACTAAATGAGCCGCCTCTTGCGCACTTACACGAGTTTACAGACTATCAGCATGAACCAAGTTATTTTTACTAAAATTCTATAGCGGACAACGGAGCAGGTGGATCTCCTTTATGGAAAGAGAACACCGCTGGCCAGGAATAACCACGTTATTATACACGCATTGGTTGTGTTGCTAACTTTTTACACCGCTTAAGCGGCACTTTTAAGGGCCTCCGATTACCTCTCTAAAAAATAAAATTAAAATAAAAATACTTTACAAGTATCATTTCACGCTGAGTATTCTGTGAGCCCATGGTATCATTTCGGACGAGCCGGCCTAATTAGTGCGTCAGCATATGCTTCAGCATGGCTCTACCACGGTTGCGACAGTATTATGATACTCAAGTATTATATTATATTGTGTTACGCTGAAATAGGTTATCGAAGGTCTACTAAGATATTTATTTACATGAAAAAGGCATCAGAGCACAAGGCTCAACTAGGAGCCGCTGTCTTCCGCTCATGGACACATTTACGCAAACAGTAAAGGCCGCTCTGGCAGACAGCAAGTTGCCATTTAAAAAAAAGTTGTATATAAAAACACCATCCAGATATCTACATGGGCAGACCGCATATTTAGGCGAAGACGAAATCATAGTTCGCTTGTTAAGCGGTTTATTCATATTCAAATGGCGGACGTGCCTTATTTCAGCCCGCGCTGCACTTCTCACTTATCACCATTTTCATTAAACTCGACGCGGATTCGTGGATTTCTGAATCCTGAAATGTTACAATTAAAAATGTAGTATCATACCATAGTTGATGGCTTAATTTTTTTATATAGTATAGCGGACAACGGAGCACGTGGGTCTCCTATATTGTAGAAGAACACCGCCGCCCATGGACAACCGCGCCACAGTCCGCACATTGGTTGTATTGCCGGCTTTTTACGCAGCTTAAGCGATATTTTTAAAGGAATCAGATATACTCACTAACTCAGCTAAAGACAGTACAAGTCCCGTTTTACTATGAGTATTCCTTGAGCCCGTGGTATGACTTGGATGAGCCGGCCAAACTGTGCATCAGCATATGCTTAGTAATGATTGTAAAAAAACGCCTAAATTTTTACAAGAGCATAAACCTTGGACCGGGAAGTGCTCAGCTAAAACATCTATTTATCATTAAATAAATAGTGATAATGTAGACGCACGTCGCCACAGAACCGTCGCGTCCTCTTCCTGATTAACGACTCGCCCAATTTCCTTAAACTGAGAAGAAAATATTGCCGCAGCCCCAAGCTTAAATGGAATATTTCTTTATCTGTTCAAATATTTTTAGTTACACAGCTTTAGCGGTGTAATAAGCCATCTACACAACGAAAGCGCAGATTGTGGCGTTTTTGTGATCCTCTTACCATAAAGGAGAGACGCCTGCTCCGGTGTTTGCTATGTAATATAAAAAAATATATTTTTAACAGATTATAAATCGGATATAATTTGGTGTTATTAATCGTAATGAAATTTGAGGAAAAACTAATAATTTAATTATATTTTTTAAGTATAATTTTTAATATTTTGGTAAAAATATCTATTTTGATAGCTTCGTAACTAAATGGTTTTAAGTTTGTCCCGTTCTCGACAATTATAATTTAATTTATAATTTCTTCTGTCTCTGGAAGGACTTCACAGGGGCCGGACGAGTGTCTAAATACTGTCCCTCCAGTGGCAGAGTCACGCTGAAGCAGATGCTAACGCAATAATTGGATGGGCTCGTTCAGAGTGATACCACGGGCTTACATAATACTCAGCGTGAAATAGTAATTGTACTTGAAACTGTACTTCTACTGTTTCGCTGAGTGAGCGAGGTTAATGGAGGCCCTAAAAATGCTGCTTAAAAAGCCGGTAACATAACCAATGCGCGGACTAGGACGAGGTCATCGTTGAGATTTGGTGTTCTCTTACCATATAGGTACCCATCTGGTCCGTTGTCCCCTATACCTTAAAAAAACCTCCACGGTAAAGCCTTTTGTTCTAATCTAACATAGACTTGATTTGCCGATACTCGAACCCGAAACATAAAAACTACATGGAGATAGTCTTGAACATGTACCAAAATCTATATCAAATCGATTCAGCGATACTAATATAATCCTTAGGCTCCCATTAACCAATTACAAAATTTACGGTGCTGAGGCGTCGTACATTTATGTAAATCACTTATGTATTTATAAATTATATATGGCCAATTGTCAAAGGGACAATTAACTACACATACGCCATAATTGTTTGCGTATATGTACGAATTAAAGTCAAATTTCTTTATATTACATAGAAGGACTTAGTCAATTAAGTTTTACTCAACGTGGAACGGTATTTGTACTGTGTTTCGCAGGTAATTCAAAGTGTCGCTTAAGCGGCCTTAAAAGCTGGCGACACAACCAATGCCCGATGTGGCGCGGTTGTTCATGGGCGGCGGTGTTCTCTTATTTTATAGGAGGCCCACATGCTCCGTTGTCTTCTATAGAATTAAAAAAATTAAAGCATAAAAAATAAATTTATCCACTGTTCTCAAACGTCATGTTATCGTGTTGTCTTTCATGTTATGTCTATAAATATTTTGTAAATTGATATTAGTAACTGGAGCTATACAAAACAAATGCCAAGAAACAATACATCTTAAAAACTAGTCAGTGATCTGTTTCTTTATATAAAAATGGATAGATTTTTTTATGGTATAGCGGATAACGGAGCTAGTGGGTCTTCTATACGGTAAGAGAACACTGCGGCCCAATGACAACCGCACCACAGTCAGTGCTTAGGTTGTGTTGGCAGAGTTTTAAGCGGCATAATTTTAGGTGCCTTTAATATCTTCACTAATTCAGCGCAACACAGTACAAGTACCGTTTTACGGTGAGCATTCTGAGTCCGTGGTATCACTTGGGACGAGCAGGCCCAATTTATGCGTCAGCATATGCTTCAGCATCTCCCTCACACGGGTACGAGAGTGTTAAGACCCGCCCACTGCCAAGCCTTTTCAAAGACCTAATAAAAGTAATTATAATTAATTGATTGTAACTCAATAAATTTTAAGAATGGCTTAAACGAAATTCAGAAGTGATGATCTTTTCATATTTTCGATGGGATGAAATCTGCTATTACCCAAATATATGAAGGCATGCCCAAGAAGCGTGATGCGCCCCATTGGGGAGGCATGGGGTGAGCGGTTTCAGATTACACGCCGAAAATGATCTTCGCTATTCTCTAATTAATATGAAATCGGTCAAATTTCAGGTCAATAATTCGCATTAATATTTATTATATATTCTCACTCTAACAATTCTATATGTATATGTTATTAAATAAGCTATAAATAAAATTCATGGAATACAAGATGTTATTTATATCATCAATCAAATCATTTAACTATTTTTATTATTCTATTGCAGACAACGGAGCAGGTGGATCTCCTATATGGAAAGGAACACCACCGCCCATGAACAACCGCGCTACAGTCCGCGCATTGGTTGTGTTGCTGGATTTTTACGCGGCATAAGCGGCACTTTTAAGGGCCTCTGATATCCCCACTAATTCTGCGAAACACAGTACAATTACCGTTTTAAGTTGAGTATTCTGTGAATTGTGTGAGCCCGTGTTATCACTTCGGACCAGCCGGCCAAATAGTGTGTCAGCATATGCTTCAGTGTAGATCTCCCACGGGTGAAAATGTTATTTAGTATAATTAACTATGTCAGACATAGTTAATACCAACAAAATTTACTCTTATTTTTTGAAATAAAAAGATACATATTGTCTCGAAATGTGAAGTCTGTAATTTGTACGTGGCTATGAGGTCGTAAGAGAGTACCTGCCAAAAAATTATGAAATCAAATAATTATTATAGTCATAAATATGATTGTCAAACAAACGTAAATATGGATAGTTCTTACAGGTTCTTGGGTTGTTGGTTCTACTTACGCAAATACCATTTCACAAAATAGCGGTGGAATTATTTAATTAATTAATTCAGCCAATTGTGAATGCCATTAAAAATTGCAATAAATAAATAATTTATATAAATGTACATTAAATAATGCTAAAATTACGTCCTTTGGTTTTAAGTTCACCCGAAACGTATTGCCACACCTCTTCAAACGTAATATTTTCTTAGCGCATAGGCAATAAAAGCCGAGTCACCACTCACCTAAGACTTGCACCGTTCACCTATCTTAATTTATGTCGGCAGAGTCGGCCCGGCCTGCGTTTCTGTCATCCGCTCTTAGATTGCTGGAATTTAAATGAAAATACTCTGTTTAGGTAAGAACTGGAAGTTTATTAAATGTTATTTAATAAACCTTTCTTACATTCTGCTTTGATTAATGTTTCAACTGCTAAAATTTAATTATTACGAACGCGACCGTTTTGCCTTGCGGCCGAACGATCTTATAAGCTACTGACTTAATTCATAGTAATACTTAGTTGTTTCACGCAAAATACGCGCAATAATGTAGTCGAGTTTTGGAAACTAGTCCGTCTTACAATTACAATTACTAGGTAACATTACAACTACAAGGTAAGATATCAGTACCCCCAACACACCTGCGACGCAATCCACGCGGAGTTATGTTGTCGCCTTTTTACGCCGCTTAAGAGACATAAGCGGACCTCCGATAGCCTCATTTCGCCAAACACAGCACATGTATTATGTCACAATAAAAAGTCTCTTATATGAAAATATAGTATATTAAATAAAACAAGGAATTGAAACCTGTCGGAGGCGACCTGCATCCGGATAACATTACGTTCAAATTGTGGCCTATTATTTATAGTATGCTTTTTTAAATATTAATTACAAAGAGATAATTATATAGTTATTAATTGACGTAAAGATGTTGGTTACCGCAGAATCTATTATCGCATATATCACGTGTTTTTTAAAGAAATTTTGTGTCGCGCACCACCAGTCTTTGGAATCAGAGAGAGAAGGTAAGGAGCAGAAATTTTAGAAGCAGAGGTATTTCCAAACCAACACGACTTGGGTACCTTAAAAAAAGAGACACTTATCAGGGACTGGATGTGTCCATGGGTAGGATCGCTTATCCTAAACGAACCTCCTGCTCGTTTGAATCCTTGGAATTTTATGGGCTGTTATATATTTTTATAATTATGCAATTTTGTTTGTAGTTTAACTACGTATACGAGTTTAAATTTAGAACTCATTTCGAGTAAACAATTGGAAAAGGTTTCATTGAAATGCAAACTGTCCAAAGCCTATCCCAAACATTTAAATCTCACAATTTAAATATTCAATACAAAATCCATGCCGAAACGAATCAAACTTATTTCGAATAACAAATTACGTGTTGTAAGTGTTTAACCAAATATCTCTATTAGTTTTTTAATAAAAACTTAAATCTACTAACGCGTTTTTAAACGAAAAATCAGAACTTTTGAAGTGTTGTTTCGTTTCAACAATGACAAATGCACTTTAGCGAGACAGTGACAGGAATATAACATTTGCGTAAATCGTTATCCTACGATGCATCAATTAACATAGTTGACAACATATAGTACTGACTTCACGTTTTTATTGTACCAGGAAACGAACCCGTGAAATTAACATAATCCCCATTTCTCTTTCCTAATGAAAGTTTACTAATATCCCCGTGAAAGCCTACGTATGAATATTTATGAGCGAACTGAGCTAAGCTTCTAAGGATGTTTGTACACTATGATTTATCACCTTTAATTCTAATCATTAATAGAGATGAGTAATAATGACATGATAAGATCAAATTATTATATACCTCTTGTTACTTTTTAAAATTAGTAAGATTGTACGAATTAGTTTTTTACTCAGCGTAAAATAGTAGTAGTACCTAGTAAGGTGCCTCTATTATATTTTGCTGAGTGAGTGAGGATATTGGAAGCCCTTAAAAGTGCCGCTTAATTGGCGTTAAAAGCCGGTAACACAACTAAAGCGGCGCGCGGACCGTGGCGCGGTGGTCCATTGACGGCGGTGTTCTCTTACCATATAGGAGAGCCACCTGCTCAGTTGTCCGCTTTACTATTAAAAAATATTACAATCAGCTTCTCAAGTTGTTCATTGATGGTTATAACAATTAGTGAACTCAATTAGTATTGTTAGCTGAATAATTGGGAAAACAACACTTAATATTATATACACACATAAGAGCATAACACAAAGACAGACAATCCGCTTAAGTTATACAATTATTGTTAGCGAGAGGATCTTAACAAAGATTTGAATAGGTCTCTTATTTCCAACTCGAGACTCGATACATTAAATACTTGAATACATTTCAATTGACCACAAATTCCATCCAAATTCCATGACATTTGCATAGCCACCTTGACGTTTCTCGGTACACTACTGAAAGCTTTTTGAGGCTATGTAATCAGTTACTTCCAGAGGTACTTCCAAATGCTGCGACACTAATATAAAGACCGATTGGGGCTAAGGGTGTCCATGGGCAGCGGGAAATTTGTGTTCGGTAAGTCTCATACTACTTTCTATTCCCTTCGAGCCTTCCACGATTAATCGACTATCCAGTACTGAAATATTTTTTCAAATTGCACGTTCAAATAAGCAAATTCTTCGGCTTTATAATATGTATAAATATGATAATGTTCATAGGTAATTAGAGACCTAGAAAACAAGAAAAAACATATAACAAATGTATTTACTTAAATACTATAAATATACTAATATACAAATTGATATTTATGACATTGCTTATATATATTACATAAGTAATGTTTGTCTTATAGAGTCTTATATCTTATATTATAGAGTAAGTGACAATGATTATTAAATAAAATTCAGAGTTAACTGGTTGGAATAGAAAGTTTTTAATGTGATAATCCATTGTTGAGAATGTCAAACCAATACAATTTGGGGACGTTCAAAGAAAAAACGTACTTACTCTAAACAGCCGACAACACACTCGTGGCTCAAAAGAGTGTTCATGGAGCACCCTGCTCGTTCGCTTCCCCATTTTCATAAAAAATAGTTTATACATCAGGCTAGTCAAATAGAAAGTAGACTCAAAAAAGTATTAAATTTGTTAACTAATAAAATTCTCAGTGCTACCTCAAAAGTACCCTCAAACCAAATATATTGAAGTATTTCAAAGTTATTAAGATCAAAGCTGAGCCGTATGCTTTGGCTAACTAGCCGAGACTTTGGTAGATAAAAAAGTTGGAACATGTATAAAGTATAGGGATAATTTAAAAAGAACTTGAAGCTACATTCGAGACTTCTTTCGGAGAGACCAGTTAACTTTCAAATCTAATTCTTTGCAAATCGTATGGAGTTGAACTTGTGTATATAAAAAGTCCTCGAATCTCTAGTAATATCCTATTTGTTAGAATTTTCGTGTCGTTGTGTTGTCAAACGATTCTTATGAAACTAGGTGCTACTTGCTATGGTACACATCTGCTTCGAGAATCTTTCTTCTTCTTTTTTATAAAAACAAAAGAAGAAAGATGAAGATTTCTGCTATATTAGTACATTCATAATTTGTATTGCAAAACATCATTTCCCGGGATGACATACTATTTATGTATAAATTCTGTGGCTTGACAGTAAAAGTTTTACTTTTTCTCCGAGCTTCAATCGAGAACCTCCGATTCAATAGATGATGTTTATTAGAAAACATATTTTTTTATTGGCATTCATTTTTAAATACCAATATTAAACAATCATATCTAAAAATTTAACATGATAATTGTTAGTATTGATAGTAAGATTATTGTTGTCGCCTCCGACAGGTATTCATGGAAATCCAAGGGGGGTGTGGCCTATGTCCAGCAGTGGATGTCTTACGGCTGAAATGATGATGATGATGATAGTAAGACATTTCGGTTACCATAGGCAAACGCAAAACATTAAGTGTTTTAAATTTCCTCGACATTACGACGGGTCTTTGGTACTTTTAAACACTCATTCAGCAAAGCAGTACAAACACTATTTCACGTCTTAAATAAAATCACATTACTATAAAGTCATTAAATTACGAGCCTCGTAGCTAAATAATTTTAAAAGTGTATCATGATGCGTATCGGGTTCGATTCCGGGTTTGAAAAGTTATAAATTATATTTTTATAATTTATTCGGTCTCTGGAAGGGCTTGTCAGTGGCCGGGCGAGTGTTTTAATAGTGTCGCACCCATAGGAGAACCATGCTGAAACAAATGCTAATACTTTAATTGGGCTGGCTCGTCCGAAGTGATACCACTGGCTTACAGAATACTCAGAGTGAAATGGTAGTTGTATTGGAAACGTTACTTCTACTATGTTTCGCTTAAGGAGTGAGGATATCGGAGGCGATTAAAAATGGTGCTTATGCGGCGGACTGTGACGTGGTTGTCCATGGGCGGTGGTATTCTTTTACCATATAGGAGACCCAGCTGCTCCGATGTTCGCTATACCATAAAAAATAAATAAAAATAAACGAAAACGATATATCGTCCTATTTTAGGCCTCTGTCTCTACATTCATAGACATTGTTCGCAGAGGCCAGAAATAGGGAAATGTATTGTCCAAACTTTGCAGGTCAATTGGATGCTTTCAATAAGAAATTGGTCCTTTGTGAGTGACCAATCGCATTTGCTGTTCATCAGAGTGGGTTCCCACAGAGAGCGATCGTCGCCTCACGAACTGATTCAAACACCAAAATAATGTAATCTTCAGTTGTATTGTTCCGAAATAGGTAGATTTTCTCTGGGGAAATAGTTTTTCTTTCATTGGATAATTGATAGAAATGTGTTCGTTTGTAGCTAAGTATTCGCTACTATAATCAAGTAAACAAAAATAGAAAAAGACTTCAAATTATAAATAAAAAGCATTAATAAAATAAAAAGTATGCAAGAGAGGATTTTTTAATGCTATAGCAGACAACGAAGCAGACGGGTCTCCTATATGGTAAGAGAACACCGATGCCTATGAAGCAGCGCAGCACAGTCTTTCGTTGTGTTGACGGTTTAATTTCAAAGGCTTCCAATATCCTCATTAACTCGGCAAAACACAGTACAAGTACCGTTGCACACTCAGCACTTTAAGAGCCTGTGGTATCACTTCGGACGTGCCTACCTCATTTGTGCGTCAACTAAAGCTTCAGTATCTGTATCGATGCTACAAATAGTCCGCTATATGAATGAAAAAAAAAAAGTTATAAATACACAGAGAAAAGTTAGAGAAGGATGTCGTAAGGCCGCTGTAATGTTGTTGGCCTTCTTACTTTAATCAATTTATGGTAAGTGCTCATAGTGTGAACACTCTCAATGGACTGCGAAAAAATGTTAGCGATATATAACCTCATAAAACATTGAAGTGTTACCAAAATTACAAGAAAATATACTTTTTTTATTCTATAGCAGACAACGGAGCAGATGGGTCTTCTATATGGTAAGAGAACGCCGCCACCTATAAACAACCGCGTCACAGAACGCGAATTCGTTGTGTTGCCAGCTTTTTAAGCCGCTTAAGCGACATTTTTAAGAGACTCCTATATATTCACTCACTCTTCGAAACACAGTACAAGTACCGTTTCAAGCTATGTATTATGTGAGCCACTGGTATGACTTCGGACAAACTGGCCCAATTAGTGCGTCAGCATATGCTTCAACATGACTCTCCCACATTATTAAGATACCCGCCCGAATACTGTCAAGCCCTTCCAGAGACCGAATAAATTATAATATATAATATTGTCTGGACTGGGATTCAAACATGATACCTCTCACTTCATCGTAAACTGTGAAAGTCTTTAAACTGCGAGGCTCTTAAAATATCATTAAAAAATTGGCTTTTAATAATTAGTACTCATAAAAAAAATTCAAAAACTTTTTAAATGTTGTGTATTGTCACATTGTAACCACAATTAAAAAAATGTAGGAACCTCGTTTTGTAAGCTAACGTATAGGGTTCGATGGTGGTCCGAAAAAAGTTTATAATTTATCTTATAAATAATATCGGGCTTCGGAAAGGCTTAACAGAGTCTTAGACACACAATTATCGAGCCAACTCAATAAATACTCGAGCTGATAGACTACATCATAAAATAGTATTTGTACTGTAGTTTCCTAAGTGAATGAGGATATCGGAGCCTCCAATATCCTCGACTCGTCACTTAATGTGTGTGAAAAGCTGACAATGCAACTAAAAGTCCGGATTGTGGCGCGGTTGTGTGACTTTCTCTTACTATAACGAGATCCGCGTATCTCATAACAAAATAAAACATAATTCAATAGTGATTACTGTCGTGAAAGAAGATGGAACTTGCTGAAGTTAATATACACATAAATTAATCATCTATACCAATATTATAAAGAAATTTAAATGTTTGGTTAAATTTTAATATTCTCCCAAATTAACTAACGGATTTGAATAATTCTTTCACTATTGGGAATATATGTAATAATTGTATAAAGATTAGGGTCCTTGATATTACTTATAATTTATCCCAAGGATTTAAATAATGACACAACAAGAAGGATGTATGTGTGTCTGTATTGAAATTTAAAACACGTGCGATTCCAGGGCGAGTTATCATCTAGTATGTAGATGATACGCAGATACATTTAGATTGTAAAATACCTAAGTAAGTATAAAACAACGGAGCCTAAATCGTCCAGACAAGTAAACTGTGTGGCGATAAATCCAAAGATACGCTATGAATAATGTTTACCGTCGACACTCCATCTTGTTACGCCAAAACTCGACAAAGACCAATTGACGCTCACGAGCCGGCCAATCGTCATTCCGCCTGCGTCCAACAGTTTCATTAATTGAATAATAAACTTATTACAAACATAGAACTGTTCATAGTCGGGTATTGTATATAGAAACTATTAATAAACGTATGTAAATATAAAATTACGTACATGAAAACAACCAGATTGCAGAATAATATTTAATAAAACTTAGTTATTTTGCCACTAGTCAAGGGCAACGCTACCTTTTCGGCGAGTCCAGAAGGTCATCCCTGTTTTAAAGGCATCTTTGGACAGCAGGAGAATCCGTGCAAAAAGTTTTATATGCACGACGCATGTATATGTTTAGTTGGTGGCCATTCGTCTGAATAATTTCATAAAATAACCCGACAAATAGGATCCGAATTTTGAACACACGAAACTGTGTCGGCCTGCTAATGACAGGTGCATTATTTTCAATTACTATATCAACCTTTTTTCATTTTTTCAACATTCACGGGATGTAGGCTTTTATTAAAATTGTATATTTTATATTACTCTGTCTATGATCATAATTTTAATGTAGAACAACGCCCCGGGTTAGTGATTTTTATAACATAGCTTTGTCGGTAGAAACATTACGCGTAATTACCCACATAATTTGTGAAGTTTTAAATTTATATTTTAGTATCGTTTGATTTTGAACTATTTTCTATGTGCCTGAAATATATCCATTGTGAAATTTGGAAAATTACAGACCGTTTTTGCAGGTTTTCAACTTTTTATCATGTAAAGAGCAGGCAAACATAGACTTGGCAAAGGAATGTAAATCCCATCCCCTACTTAGCCGCGGGTGCGTTGCCGGCCTCATCAACAGATTCACTCTTTTGTAAGATGATTAACGTAACCACAATGGAACGATATTTAATGCAACCATACCAATAAACACACAAATGAACACACATAAAAAAATCTTACTTGTCCTATTCCTGCTGAGGCAACTGTAAATACTCTACATAATTTTCATTTTCCAGTATATTCGTTTCGTCTTCATCATCTTTTCAGCCGTGTTAGAGTGGAGACCACGGATGGGAAGCCCAGCGTAGGACGTCAATCCTCAAGATGGACAGACGACTTTATAAAAGACGCCGGAAGACGCTGGATGCAGGCCGCCCCCGACAAGTATGTATGGAGGTCCGAAGGCGAGGCCTATGTCCAGCAGTGGACGTCCTACAGCTAAAATGATGATGATGACTTTATAATAAAGTGCGGGTGGCAACCCTAGCTCTGTTTATAATAACCGATATTCGAGTATGAAAGCGATGCTAAAATGTATTTCGTAATAAATCCAATGGGATTAGGGATAATTGCGTGACCATTGGCTTTTTGTACGGAGCCAGTTATTATCGTTAATTAGAAAACATAATCTTTACGTAAATAGATCGCATTACTAATTTGTTGCCCTTATGGCTTGAAACTTATAGGCGCAAGATTGGAACACCAATAAACTATTGAAGACGACGGATATCTTGAATGACGTCACGTATGACGTGTCTGTTTCACTCAGGTGAATCAAGAAGCGTATATAATATAGCCACAGGTGGTTCAACAAATCTTTTTTAGCATTTACCGGGGTCAGACTTTTAGTCTTCTTAAAAAAATGAACTTACTTAAGTGTGTGGTAATATCGCATGAGGCGT